>JAQQZX010000009.1:20705938-20721894 GCA_030068355.1 Notoglanidium maculatum
GACATGTCTGTTGTTGGGCCGCAGGAAATTTTAATCGGGCCGCACCTGGCCCGCGGGCCGCTAGTTGAATAGGCCTGGCCTAAACGGTGGCCAGTCCCCGGTCCCCCCTGACGTACCGCCTGACTGGTCCCCCGGTCCCCCCTGACGTACCGCCTGACTGGTCCCTCCCAGGCCACATTGTCCATCCAGTCCTTGGTTCTTCAAGATGTCAGAATGTTCATACACAATAACAATTTGGTTTCTTTATAGATTTCTTAATGGCTGTGAGAATTTTTAATAAGTACTTTAACATTAAAAATCTGGCTTTTCGAATTCACCTCGGCTCTTTAAAGGTTATATTGTACATGTTTGGTGTCCATGATGATTACTCATAGGGCAGATTCTGATTGGGAGAAACATCTCTCATGTGATCTCAATAATGAGTTTTTACAGTCTGAGAACACCAGGCACACGAGTCTTCTCCTCTGTACCTGATTAAATCTGTGTCTAATCGTGTGTGTGTGTGTGTGTGTGTGTTTTTCAGCGATGCAGGAGGACGCCCTGAAGCTCGTCCTGCTGGCGCTTGAGGACGGCTCGGCGCTCTCTCGCAAGGTTCTGGTGCTCTTTGTGGTCCAGAAGCTGGAAGCTCGGTTCCCTCAGGCCTCCAAGACGAGCATCGGTCACGTGGTGCAGCTTCTGTACCGAGCCTCCTGCTTTAAGGTCAGTGCGTCTACAGACACCCACTGTCGTTGATTATTTCATTATAACAGCACGCCATGGAGTGTTTTATTCCTTTACTCCGTTACATCGGGCTGAAGGTGATTGTGATGGCAGAGTGACCGAACAGCTGATCTGTGTGTCGTGTCAAGACATTTAAGTGTTTGAGTGGGTGTGTGTTCATCACGAGGTGTGTTATGTCGTGACTCTAGCGTTCTTGGCAGGGCAGGAATGTTGTCCCTATCCCAGAATGCAACAGTGCAGTGTTTTGTTTTTGCTGGTGGGGCTGTAAAAGTAAACGAAGTGTTTCTGATGCAGCAGTTGGACTAGATGTCCTAAATATATAAATACAGGATGTAATTCTAGAGGGTTAATGAGCTTTAATGAGGGGTGTGTGTGTGTGTGTGTGTTTGGTGTCAGTGATGATTACTCATAGGGCAGATTCTGAGTGGGAGAAACACCTGATTCTCTCACCTGATCTCACATGAGTTTTTAATAGTCTGAGAACGCCAAACACACGGGACGGACAAAACCGTGCCTTTACTGATGAACGAAATGTAACATATTTTTAAAATTACATAATTTGTTGTCTTGTTTTTTTCTCAGGTGACGAAGCGTGATGAAGACTCCTCCCTGATGCAGCTGAAGGAGGAGTTTCGTACGTACGAGGCTTTGAGGCGTGAACATGACGCCCAGATCGTCCACATCGCCATGGAGGCGGGGCTTCGCATCTCTCCCGAGCAGTGGTCCTCTCTGCTGTACGGAGACCTCGTCCACAAATCACACATGCAGTCCATCATAGACAAGGTACCGCCCACTTTCTATTGATTTTTGTGTTATCGGAGGCCGGTTTCACAGGGATGTTTAGGTGTGAAATGCGTGTCTTTACATAAAGTATGTTGTATCCATGTCTTAGCCAATAGGAGGCAGTCAGGGGCGGGGCCTCAGTGGCTTTCTAACGCTGGCCACATTTTTCCAGTTTTATTTCTTTTAATATTTTTGTAGTTTACTTTTTACAATACCTGTTTTTTTACTAATTAAATCTATAGATTTTTAAAAGTGGTACATGTAAAATGAATGTGTTTTTGTTTTTTGTTTTTTTTTTTTATTCAAATTATTTAATACGAAATGAAATACTCAAATAAACAAGAACATTTCAAAATAAAAAATTATTTTCCATGATTAGTGCAAGGTTTGGTTTGTTCTCCCACTCTCTGGAGTTAAAAAAAAAATCCTCCACCTACAAAAACGCCTACAGCAAACAGGCAGTATGTAACGGCGTGTGGTGTGGGTTTTTTTTTTTTATTTATTCTTTTTATTTTATTTTATTTTATTTTTTTAATTTCTTTATTTTTTATTTATTTTTTTTTATGGAGGCTACAATCACCTTCTAAAAACAGCCTCAAATTTAAAACACAAATTCGCACACACACTCCCCATATTCTCATGTGTGTGTGTTTGGTGTCGGTGATGATTACTCGTTAGGGCAGATTCTGAATGAGGGGAAACTCCTGATTCTCTCACATGATCTCACACACGAGTTAAATAATCTGAGAACACCACACACACACACACCCACACACACCCATACACTATTTCCATTGTAGCCATGTATGCAGCATGCCATTTTAATTTAAAATAAAATATATCGTTTCTCCTCCACGCCCTCGTTACAGCTTCAATCCCCAGAATCCTTTGCGAAGAGCGTACAGGAGCTGACCATCGTCCTGCAGAGAACCGGAGACCCGGCCAACCTCAACATCCTCCGAGCGCCGTTAGAACTCCTGGCTGCCATCGACCAGAACCTGGGTGAGTGTGTGTGTGTGTATATACAACACACACACACACACACACACACACACACACACACTATGGGGTGAGAATAGTTACATGACGTATTCTCTCTCTCTCTCTCTGTGTGTGTGTGTGTGTGTAGACGCAGCCGTCCCCACGTGGGAGGAGCTTGAGTCTGTGATGTTGGCGGTGAAGCTCGTGGTCCATGGGCTCGTGGAGTTCATCCAGAATTTCAGCAAAAAGAGTCATGAGACATTTCAGGTAAGCTCAGAACTCCTCTACGTCCCAGCTCACAGACTTCACACGGTCTGTATCGTATAGAAGGAGTTTCATATCGTTTGTTATCGTTCAAAGCGGGAAGAAAGATTCTCAGTCATGTTTTTCCCCCCAGAAAGATCTCTGTCTGGAGCGCTTTTTGTGCTAATGTGCAAAACACATGTCTCACGTGACTGCGCCAATGTAACCGCAACAATGCTCTTACGAGTCCTAGCTAGTATCTGCTAACTAACTTGTCTTTCTTTGCTGTCTAGTTTAGACCTATCAGTAATCCAGGTGAAATGAGGGTTGGCGTAACTCTGGTGATGAGCCGTTTGTTTCCCTTCGCTGTAACTTCAAGAGAGTTTGAGTGATGTGACGGTTAACGCGAGATCAGTGTACACATCATGAGATTTGTATGTGATGATTATATGTGATAAATATCGAAACTCAAACGTCAAAAATATCAGCTTTAAAGTTCAGTTAAAAAAATAAATAAAGATGTTTATACAATCTCTAGATTTGTGTGTGTTTGGTGCCAGTGATGATTACTCGTTAGGGCAGATTCTGAGTGGGAGGAACACCTGATTCTCTCACCTGATCTCACACACGAGTTTAATAATCTGAGAACATCAAAAACACACTGGGGTGGTGTTTACATGCTAGTGTGTGTGTTAGGACAGGATTTCTGCCTGTTGTGTGCACTATTTAGTGCAGTTTTATTCATTATGAGATTTGGGACGAGGCCCGATCCTGCAGGATTTTTCCAGTTTTGGAATTGGACTAGGAACTTCGTGTAACCAAAGTGGGCGGAGCCAACAGTCTGCCGCTGCATGTTGGATGCAAATGAAAGGCATCAAAGGTTTACAATTTTAAAATTTACAATCGCTGTTTGTTTCAAGTGTGTAATTGAAGACGTTTACAAGATTGTGCTTCGATAATGAATGAAGTGCACAGAATGGCATTTTTGGATGCAACTTTAGTTTCCGATGGTGTTATTCTGACTGAGTTTTGATACTTTTGCTCCCCTTTTTTTTTTTTTTTTTTTTTTTTTTTTTTTAAAAACAAATTTTAACACATGAAAATGACTCCTGTTTATTTTCTAAACATGAAGCAAAATGGATTAAAAGATATGGATGAAATGATTAGTAAGAAATTACAGTATTAACTGCATTTTTAATGTTTCATGTTTTTAAGTAAATTTAAAAAATTATATTGAATATTAATTTTTACTTCCATAAACATAGAAAAATATTCATTGTAAGGCTTTTAAGAAATTTAAGTGGTCCTGTTGGATTTGACTGATTGTTATTCTTTTACATTTTTTGTGCGTTAGTCTCAGCCCAACAGTAAATACAAGACCAGCATGTGCCGAGACCTGCGGCAGCAAGGAACCTGCCCACGAGGTGTTAACTGCACCTTTGCCCACACCCAAGATGAGCTAGAAAAGTGAGCACACGCGCACGCACGCACACACACACAGGGATAACTATTTATAAATGTGTCAGTGCATTACAAACATTCACGTGCAAACAGAGCAGTCTGTGTAACTGTAAGTGAGACTCGCTTATATAATATATACGCGCACACAGCAAACGGAGCAGCAGGAAGTGTTTTTTTGTTTTTTTCCCCTTTCTGTGTCTTTATTCGTGTTCACACTTGCACCCACACACACACACCCCCACACAGCACACACAGCATCTCACTGCTCTTCTGTCCATCTCTCCTCCTCCAAGGTACCGTATGAGGAATAAGAAGGTCGGTTCAGGAACCAGGCCTTCCCTTCTGCCCAAAACGGGAGCTGGTAAATCCTCAGCTATAGACGAGCAGGAGGGGGGCGTGGCCTCGGAGAGCTCCTCCCCCACTCGCTTGGTGCCTAGAGGAGGAGAGCAGGAGCAGGAGGAGGTGATGAAGGAGTTGGCGATGAAGGAGTTGGCTGATGGATTCCCAGCCACACAACAAGACCTGTGAGACACACTTTCACCACCCACACTCACACTCACATTTTAATCCGAGAGGTCGCATTTATAACATCGTTTTACGGTTCACTAGCTGTAGATGTAGAACCAAAGGCCCAACAAGTGCAATAAAATATTTTCCAGGGTAATAAATTTTAGAAAAGTTACTGCATAAACTACTAAACGATGCTCAATCAAAGTAATTTCATTTATACTGATTGTGTTTCTTGAGCACGCTGGTGTTTGAGTGATGTGAGGAGGTTGCTGTGGCATTCATGATGGTTGTTAGGGTGTTGCTAGGTGGGTGCTGTGATTTTCCAGATTGAACTGTAGATTCATGATCTCTGGCGTTTGCTCGGTTGCTGTTACTCTCGGTGATTGCTGTGGTGTTCCAGGTGGTTCCATGGATGTAGCAGGGTGGTTGTTGTGGTATCTCAGATGGTTGCTAGGCCATTGCTGTTGCATCTTGGGTGGTTGGTGGGATGTCCTAGGTGGTTGTCATGGTGTCTCAGGTGGTTACTATGGGGTCTTTGGGGATTACTAGGATATCCAAAGTGGCATCTAGGTGGTTGCCATGGTACCCTAGATGGTTGCTACTCTTTTGCTGTGATACCTTGGATGGTTGCTAGGGTGTCCCATGTGGTTGCAAGTCTGTTGCTGTTGTATTTTAGGTGGTTGATTGGTGGTTGCTATGGTATCTCAGCTGGTAGCTAGGTGCTTGCTATGGGGTCTTGAGTAATTGCTATGGTATCTTAGGTGGTTACTAGCATGTCCCAGGTGGTTGCTAGGGAGCTGCTATTGTATCTTAGGTGGATGCTAGGGAATCCCAGGCAGTAGGTAGGCATTAACTGTGGTATCTTAAGTGGTTGATGGAGTGTCCAAGGTGGCTGCTAGGGGATCGTAGGTGGTTGCTAGGGTGTCTCAGGTAGTTGTTAGGAGGTTGCTATGGTACAGTAGGTGGTTGCTAGGGTGTCCCAGGCGGTAGCTAGGTGGTTGTTACTGTATTTCTTAAGAAGTCTGCTGTTTTAATTAGATTATTTTTGAAGTTATCTAATTATGGCGGATTGTTTACAAGCCTCTCAATGAAAAGCTTCCAACCAAAATTGTTGGTCAGATGTGACCTCTTTTAGCATTAGAACATTTCATCACCTATTTAATTAAATTAAATAATTTTCTCTGCTTAGTTACTGGTCTCTGCTCTGTTGCTTTTGTAGAATGTTCTAGATCATTGAGAATGTGCCTGGCTCTTTTTTTTTTCTTGCTCTCAGGAAAACGGGTTCTCCTCCGAAGAGCCCAGCATCAGGAGCTCCTACAGACACCTCACTGCTCCTAAAACCCTCTTCTCTACCGCAGAGAGGTCACCACGAAGTCACCTACTTTCCTGAGCAGAGATCTGCGTACGATCTGCCGTCCTGCCCGTCCGGTGACTCTCACACGCGCACACACGCGCACACACGCGCACACACGCGCGCGCGCACACACACGCACACGCACACGCACACACACACACACACGCGCACACACACACGCGCACACACACACACACACACACACCCCTGTCCATCACTATAGGGTTTCTTCACTCAGTGCTTGACAACTGTTTACTTATAAATGTGCAAACAAGTCAAGTATATTTCAATGTTTAAAGTCTTTCTCAAATCAGTAAAAGTGACAGTTTGGGTTTGTTTGCTTTACTTTAATGTGTATAAAGGGGCGGGGCTGAAAAACTCTAACAAATGCACTTTTTAATTGGCCAGAAATGCATTCATGGGAAAAATGGAAAACGTCTAGCAAATGCATGTATAGGTTATCAACCTTGTGGTAACCTGACAGCAGCTCCTAACTTTTTGGAAGCTTTATCCAGATAACCAAGCATGGGCGGGGCCAACAGGAAAATTCTGCGGAACTCCAGCTCTCTTGTTTGATGGATTTTAGCAGCTTGTGTCTTTTTAAAAAGTATAAAATAAAACTGTCTGATTATTGATAATTGAATTTTTGTCTTTCTCTTTTTCTCCGTAGGTTTTTTCTCTCCTCCTCTGTCGAATGCTCACAAACCCTACCTGCCTCGCTTCCCTCGCTCCAGCCCCGCCTCTGACTCCTCAGCCCCGCCTCCTCTGGCTCCTCCCTACCCTGACCCACCCCCTCTTCCGTCTCGTATAGGCCTGTCTTCGTATCCCCCCTCCCCGTCTTACCCGCCCCTCCCTCACGCTCACCCCCACGGTCACGGCGTGTACGCTCCCGTCTACGACAGCCGGCGTCTCTGGAGGCCTCAGCTGTACCACAGACAGGACGGCCGGAGCAACTCGCTCCCCCTGGAGGTGCTGCACTCGTCCATCTATCATCCCCCTCTCCGGGAGCGCTTCAACTCGCTCGACAGCGCCTACTGCAGCGCCTCCAACAGGAGAGCCGCCCTGCACCGCGTACGTGCTGCACTCACCCCCGCTGTTTAATAGAAAATATTTTATTCTACATCAATTATTTCACTATGTTGCTATAACACGCAGGTAATTTAGCACCACGTTAGCTAATTAGCATGCTATTGGATGTTAGATGTATATATACATGTAACAATTTCTGATTCTTTATTGGGAATAATTGCGTTAGTGCTATGGTTCTAGCTTTATTTCTTAGTGTTTCAGTTTTTCCGGCCCTGAAATTAGCTCCGCCCCTAAAATGATATGAAGCAACTTGGTCCACGCTGATCATGCCAAAAACAGTGTATCAATATATTTCCTGCTTAAGAGAGACCTACATCTATGACATGTTCTTTGCTTTTGTCCAGTCATTATTTTTATTTTATTTTTTTTTTACATCTGTGGCTTTAAATCTTTTCTGATCTTTTGAAGTTTTTTTTTACATTTTTTATTCTTATTCCATATTTCAGCACTAAGAATGAGAAATTGAAAAGGCATGAAATGATCTGTATGGTCATATGGTAACCTTGATCATGCCTTCCAGCTTTTTCGAAGCTAGATCCAGGCAGCAACAGTAACCAAGGTGTGGGGGCGGGGCTTACATCCAGTTTCAGCAAAATCTTCAGCGGCTGCACCAAAACGCAAAATGTAGAAATTATAAATGTTATTAAGATAATTATAATGTTATTTTGTGCTGTAATTGAAAACGTTTAATGGTTGTTTACAAATCGGGTCATTTCTGAAATGTGCAGCAATTATTTTTTAAAAGTATGTTACTTCAGAGTTTAATATTTCATTAGCAAAGTATACATTTCTTTTACATTTCTCAAAAAAACAGATATCTAGCTTAGATTTATTAAAAAATAAAAAAGGAAAGAAAAAAGCCATTATACAGGCAGCGTTGCCTCTGAGACCTGAACCTCCTGAACACCACGTGCAGGTTGCGTGTATGTGAACATGTTTGTGTGTGTGTGAGAATGTGAAGTGTTGAATTAGTGTGTAATGTTTGGTGTGTGTGTGTATCAGGAGGCGTATGGCCGAGCCGCTCTGGGCTCTGAGGATTTCTACACTCTTCGTCAGGAACAGTGGTCGCATCAGCACCATGGCTCGGGCCGAGCGGCGCAGCATTCCCCCGTCTTTACTGTGGATCTCTGCTCTGAGGTGAATGTGTGTGAGTGTGTGTGAGTGTGTGTTTCATTAGAAGTCTTCAGTGGGTGTGTGACAGCAGAACGTCGTCCTCCCTCAGCGTGCTGTTACGGCTATTTAAAGCGGTTCTGTTGCTCAGCAACTGATAAATCTGAACAAGTAGCAGTTCCACACTTGAGTGTATGTGCATGTGTGTGTGTGTGTGTGCACATAATGCTCATGCTGGACAGTTTGGCAGCACACACCCCTGCCTGCTGACTCACTGTTATTCTTCTAAACGCAGCCTGTTGCACGTCGGTGGGCGTTTAAACAAAACAGACGGAGGAGTTCGCCACTTCTTTCTTCTCTCTATTAATTATTCTCTCTTCATTTTCCTTTTTCTATAAAATGAGTTTTATTAACCTAACAAAGCTACCTATCATGTGTTATGATATTTATTGTGTATAGGCATCATAATGTTATGGTAGATAACAAATATTTAATATTATTTACATATTACATTATATACCTGTTACATATTAAATATTCACACTCGTAATGTAAAACAATATAAAAAAGGAAAGAGAAATGTCTTGCTTCACTCTGAAACCTCTAAATCTTCCAGTTGGCATCCTATTTTTCTCTATAAAAGAAATAGTAACAGCAATAATAGCACAATATTGACCATAACAGTAATGCGCAGTGACACTATGCATCGTCTGTAACAATAAGGAGGAGAAATTAAGTTGGAAAAAGGCGACTTGCCCAGGCGGCGTGTCATCCTAAAGTTGAGGGGAAATCGGCTGACTTGAATGACTTTTTTTTTTTTTTTTCAAAATGGGGATTTTTATTAATTCATTCTCAAGCAGATATTCGATCCGGGAGTTTATCTCGCATTTAATATTCTGTGCGGCCTTTTTTTTTTTAAGATATTTTAATGACTTGTGGAATTTTTCTGAATCGTTGTCGACATGCCGGGTTGTTCCGGGGCTTTTCCTGATAAATGCCAAATGAAATTAAATGCATGTGTACACACTGGATGTAATGACTGTTGCTCAACTCTTGTTTTTCTCTCCCTGTCTCTGTGTGTGTGGGTGTGTGTGTAGCGTGTGGAGAGCGGTGTGTGCACGAGCTGTAAATGTGGAAGTGCAGACACACCTCTCAGTCGTTACTCACCGTGGTCGTGTGGCGCCGTCGGCCCGTTTGACTCGGAACCTCTTTACTCTCACACCTGTTCCCAACACACGGTGAGAAAACACACACACACACACACACTGACTTCTGCTTCACAGTTATACTCATTCATAAAGAACTAATCAGGTTTATTCTTTCACGCTATATCTAACGTTTTAATCACTCAATTTTTCTTTCGTGAAATTAAAAAGGCTTTTTGGTATTTTATTAGGTGTTTATTAATTTCTAGTATTGCCATATTTATTAGAATAACGTGTGCATGTGTTTTTCCATTCTATCTATTTATTTATTTAATTATTTATTTTTCTTTCCTCCCTCCTTTTCCCCGTGTCTTATGGGGGTCATCTGTACTATAGTTTTTTCTAAAACAAACATTAGAACATATAAGAGTGTAATAAAATTTAAACCGCAGGTATTTAATCTAAAGACGCCCTAAAGGAAGGTCCAGGAGAGCTGCTGGGGCGGAATAAAGATTTAGATATGTAGTTCAGACCTGTATATAAACATTTACATATTTTGTGTAGGAGCTTCGCATTTTAACAACGCAACACAACAGTATGCTAAAATGCACGTTTTGTTTGTTTACAGACACTGAAGGGGTGTAAAGAAACACTTTCTTTAAAGAAATGCACCTTTAAAGGAGGCGTTTTATACCTTATTTTATAATGTTCCCCGAGATGCTTTTGTTAAGATCGCGAGTTTTTATTTTAATTGAAAAAACCACTTGAATATTTTTTTCTCATGCTTTTTTGGCACGGTATGAAAACCCTGCAGAATAACACGGTCTGATTTGTGGGGTGTGCCTTTAAACTTAATTATGTAAATAGCTTGGCACTGATTGGCTAACAGAATCCGTGGGCATGGATGATGGAGTTGAATGTTGGAGAAGCTGTTTGTGTGTAAGAGTGAATCAGCCTGTAGGGGTTTATACAGTGCTTTAACAGAGCGAGGAAAAGGAACCAAGGTGTTTTAATTTAAAAAAAAACAACTCTAAGAATATCATGAACTTTTACAAAAGCATGTCAGGGAATAATATAAAATAATTGGAAAGTGTATAGCATGTTTGAGGTTAAACACTGATGTTTGATTGAATTAAAAACAAATAAAATTATATAATCTTTAATGTTACAGTATGTTAATATGATTGAAGTCACGTGTAAGAGATCAGTGACGTGAAGGCTGATGTGTCTACCGATTTCTCTCTCTCTCTCTCTCTCTCTCAGCAGGACGGCGAGTGCACGGCTAAACACTGGCTTCAAGTGTCTGAGCCGTACAGACGTGTGAAGGAGGAGGACCCCATCATCCCGTTTGGCGAGGGACCCATCATCTCAAAGTGGGGCGCCATTTCACGCTCGTCTCGCACGGACCACCACACCACCGAACCGGTTCAGGCCACGGCCACGCGCGGCTGCACTGCCACCACCACACTCATCAACTTCAGAGGTGTGTGTGTGTGCGTGTGTGTGAAAACACCCCCCCCATATATAATATGTATATTATAATATTTCTAGATAAAATATCTACAAAAAGCGCAGTATATTTTTCTGTTTAAAAAAAAAAAAAAAGAGAGATTATGAATTCCAAACCTCCAAATTTCCAAACAGAAGAAAAATATGGAAAATTGTTCATATAGTATGTACCAATAACTTAATGAATTAATGATAACAATAATGTTTAGTATTATAATAATAATAATTCTGTTGTATGTGTAGAATTATTATATTATATTATATATAAAACTCCAATCATAAAATTATTAAATCAATATATTATTGATAATAGTATACTTAAGATTGTACATAGAGAATATATAACCATAAAAATATTCAGTATAATGATTTAGAGATTATAAAAGTCCTAATTATTAAAATGAAACCATTCATATGCTTTTAAGCTTTTTCAGTCCTCACTTTCTTAATGCTGTAATGCCAATTTCTTCCTTTTTTTTTCATTATCATGTATCTGAATTGATGGGATTTATAGAACACAGGATGATTTTGATGGAACACTAGCGCCACCTAGAGGTTATCAAGATGTCTGACGTTACTGCTGCTGTGCCTCCACGCCTCCCTCTTTCTCTTCTCTCCCCCTCTCTCTTCCTTTCCATCTCTCTCTCCCCCTTCTCTTCTCACTCTGTCTTTCTCTCTCTTCTCTCCCTTTTTCTCTTCTCCCCATCTCTCTTCCTTCCCCTCTCTCTCTCCCTCTCCCTCCTTCTCTTCTCACTCCGTCTTTCTCTCTCCCACTCTCTCCCTCTCTTCCTCTCTCCCTCTTTATCTTCTCTCTTCCTCCCCCTCCTTCTCCCTCTTTCTATACTCTCCCCCTGTTTCTCCTCCTTCCCCCCTCTCTCTCGCGCTCTCTCCCTCTTTCTCTTCTCCCCCCTATTCTCTTCCTTCCTCTCTCTCCTGCTCTTTCTCTTCTCTCTCCCCCTCTCCTCCCCCCTCTCTCTCTCTCTTTCTTTCTCTTCCTTCCCCCCCCTCCCCCCCCTCGCTCATATTTAGTTTATTTCTGTTTTCACCTGGTTTGCAGATTACAGCTCTCATGTCGGAGCGGGCGAGTGCCGGTGGAGTCCGTGTGGGTTTGAGTCGACCCGCTCCGGGTTCCTTGAGAGGTAACACGATTTTTATTGGTAAAGCTCTGAATGGCACTTTAGCTGGAAGTATGTGTTTGGTGTCAGTGATGATTACTCGTTAGGGCAGATTCTGAGTGAGAGAAACACCTGATTCTCTCACCTGATCTCACACACACGAGTATTTAGTCTGAGAACGCCAAACTGGAAAAAGACTCCGTTGTTTACGGTACCTGTTTGTTACAGCATTAACTGTCTCTGTGTGTGTGTGTGTGTGTGTGTGTCAGCGAGCAGAGACGCAGCTCCTTCAGCACCTCTGGGAAACGTGGAGCTGAGTTCCTGGTTCGAGACGGAACAGAGAGCGAGCCGGACCGGGACATCGAGCTGGAGCTGCGTGCTCTACACATGGAGGACTCGGAACCACCGGGGATCCAGTCTGAGGTCTGTACTACAGATAACTCCTAACAGGCTCTGGTGATATTGATTGTCCTAAAATATTGCAATTTTTTTCTTTAAATATTGAGATATGATGTAATGAAAGGGAGAAAAAACAGGACACACTTGTAAACCGGTATTCCGATATTAATTTGTGGCGCTCCTACATAAAGGTATAAAGGTCCTCAGGACTGATAACGCAATGAAAATAAACCGGATATCAAGCCAAGTTCAGAATAATTAATTCTTGAGTATTCCTTCATTATTTACCTTAATATTTATTTCTCTGTTTAGTATTCAGGAGTCACATAAGCAACACAACTGGTATAAAAATAATATAGCTTAAAATGTTAGTGATGACTGTCCTAGCAACCGTTGTCGAGGCGTGGCTTGGGTTATCTAACGATTCACTGACTATTTCCGTCTTACTTCAGTCATGGTGATTCGCTCTTTTTTTTCTCTTCATGCTTTATCAGGTATCTTTGGAGCCGCGGTGTGAGAATCACCTCTCCAGCGTGTTCGGTGATGGAGCAGGAAGCTCGCGGACGGCACAGTCGTTACCTGAGCACATGGTGGACGCTCATTTACTGAAGAAGATGGCGTTTCGGTGAGCTGAGATTTTAGTTTTAGACAGATTAATCGGATCTTTTTACCACACTTGTGATGCAGAGAGGGTTTATGGGTAAGCGCGTCACTCAGAGACTCGCTGCAACACGCTGGGGATGTCGTCCTGAGTGTCGTGTATCCACGGCGCTTTGCTAACCAGGCGAATGCTGATTGGTTGTCGGGGACGTGTCCTGCTGCATGTGCCATTGCACACACCGTTTTAACTGTTTCGCTTGTTTCATTGATTATAATGCATTTATAAACTGTTAAAATAATGCTTTATAATACATTATATTGTTGATATAAATCATTCTGAAAGCTACTTAGAATGTGTAATAAAGATGGCTATAAAGTGTAATGCATTTTATTTATAATCATAATGCCTTAGGAATGCATTATAACATGAATTTATTTTAGACCTTCACCTTCAGATTTGATTTTGGCTCAGTGATGGACCTCTTTATTTTTGATTAATGAGACACTGCCCCCCCTAGTGGACATGCTCGCGCTGAGCGTTTAGACGGACCAGTATGTGAGCGTTCACTCATAACATTTTGGTGTGAAGGTTTATAAATCAGCCCTGCTCCTTCCAGTCTTTAACAGCAAACTGTTCTTTATTTTCCCCCATTTTATAGGAAGTCTGTCTCTCCGGCGGGCCTGAGCGCTGGAGGTCTCACTGTGGGCAGGCTGGTGATGAAGACGGGTTCGTTAAGACCTCCAGGAGACGCATCTGGGCCGAGCCCGGGGCCCGAGATGATCCTGAACGGGAGCTAAAAACAAATTGCAGTGTTTTAGTGCATAAATGCAAAGTCTAGCATGAAAGCTCACGGCGCTGGTCCATGAGACCTTTGTGAGAGTTTATTATTTCCTAAAGCACTTGCTTCCCCAATTTAATTCCAGACGTCTTTCCAGCAATCAGATGTTTGAGACGTAACCCCCCCCCCCCCTTTTTAAAGAAGCCTATCTAAAAACATTATGCTTTTTTTTTTTTTCCCCCCCAAAGCTTCAGCTTCTTTAAATCTGTTTTTCCTCTCTATTTTTCTGCTATTTACAGTTTTGCAGCTTATGCAAACATGTTTACGTTCACAACCCCCTTCTCAGGTCACCTAGCTGCCAATCAGAACCTACTCCTTAGCCAATCAGAGGCCTCCGATTACTCTTCCATCAGAAACTATAATAATTATAATAATCATAATTAATGAGCTTAATCTCTTGCAGATCCTGCCTGTAGGTTTCTATATTTTTACTAAATGTTTACAGTGTGTGTGTGTGAGAGGGGGAAAAGCCTGGTGCTCAGTAAACACTGTACATTGCATACGTCATGGTGCAGTACTAATGACTCGGTCGACATGCATGAAACGGAGTGCTTTTTTTGTTTTTTTATTAGGTTTTGTAATGGGCTCTTTGCGTGAATGTGCCTATGACGTGGTATACGGTGTTTTCTGCTCTGAGGCTTCTTCAGGCGGCTGTTTTATTTTTAAATGGCTATCAAATCAAATACTGATTTATTACAGCAGCATTAACGTACGTGTGTTCGTGTGCGGTGACGGTGTCCTCATCACTTAAAGGAACGGCTTGGTGAAAAAAATAAACTTCTGTTGATAAATTTCTCACAAGAAGACCTATTTACACTGAAGACAGTCTTGTTGGCGTAATTAGCGTCGCTATAACGCACTGAACGTTTCAACTTCATTTAGTGTGAGTGGAAAATAAGTCCTTGATTTAATCTTTTTGAGATTATCGAAGTCTTGCGCTTGAAAGTGTTGCTTTCGATGTTTGAGAGAGTGTTTAAGGTGTTAGCGTAATGTGAAACTCGCAGCCCTTCTCATTCAGTCTGGTCTGTACTTCTGCATTGAAATGTATTTGTGTTGCAACACAGACGAACTAACAGCTAATCGTGGGCGTGTCCACGGAGCTGTGCGTTAAGCAGCCTTTAAACGAACACCGATTGGTGGAGGCGATGAGGTGTGCGCGCGGTTCAAAACCTTGTGATGAAGATTACTGAAATGGGACATGAGATACAGAGACAGAAATGTTGAGTCACAGCTCGTCTCTTGCTATTAGTGATGTAACGATCCAAAAAATCCGAATTTGAAACGGCGTCTCGACACGATGTATTTTCGATGCAGCAAAAATAAGCGTTGCCTGAGGGTGTGCTTAAATTGTCCGTTTTCATTTGATTAAATCGAATCGTAAGTAATGGACATGTAATAACATCAGTAGCTGTGTTTCCGTAAACCTGCTTAATGTGCAACTACAAAGAGTAAAGGAAACATGCGAATTCCATAAAAACATCTCAAATACTCCAAAAACGTTTTTACGCCTGCAAGGTGGTTTCTCCGATGATTCGATAAAGCAATATTTTGCATAATTGAAATAGGGAAACATTTATTGTTTGTCACATGACCTGACTTGAATAAACACAACCTTTTTGTTTGCTTGCTTTGAAAAAAGAGCGCTCTGTAAGCGCTATCGCGAGCGGAGGGAACCCTGTAAAGCGTTACAGCTCACGGATGTAAAAGTTTTGAAGACGCTGTTCTCAGAAAATGTTCTCTCTCCGACGAATATCGCGCAGGAGACCGCCATGTCGACGAGGAACAATTCCGCTATAAGTCGTATCGATCCACTGCTTCGTCGCCGTTCGTTCTGCAGTACAATGTTTATTTTATTTGGTTTTTTACCTCGAGTTCATTTTGCCGCCCCCTAGTGGACAGCAGAAGTATGAACCGGATTGCGCTGTTCGTCTCAGCTTCGGCACTTCGGCAGTGTCTCGTTTCACGCTTTGTGTCCAGTGCTGCTTTGTCGTTCTGATAAAAAAAAAAGACCCCCCCCCCCCCCCGGTCTGATCCTCTTGTGTTCGAATGCGACATCGCTGCTAACTTCCGTGAAGTTGTGTGTCGGAGTATTTTGTAT
>JAQQZX010000009.1:20721994-20735119 GCA_030068355.1 Notoglanidium maculatum
CGAGTTAATTTTGTCGCCCCCTAGTGGACACGCAGAAGAATAAACCAGATCGCACTGTTTGCCCAAGCTTCGGCACTTCGCCCGACTGTGTCTCGTTTCGCGCTCTGTGTCCGGTGCTGCTTTGCCCAATAACACCCCCCGTCTGCTCCTCGTGTTCGATTGCGACATCGCTGCTAACTTCCGTGAAGTTGTGTGTCGGAGTATTTTGTATCAGGAATCTCTTATTTTAACTTTTGTTTTGGTCACTGAAAATAAACCTACCATCGGCTCTATATTTCCTGTTTAAGATCGAGGTTGATGGAGCACCGGGTGATGATCAGAACTCCTGAAACGGGTCATCGTCTTTTTCTTCTCCTTTTTCTTCTTCTTGTGCACTGATTCTTTTTTCTTTCCTGTCGTCCTTCACTCGGACGACAGCGAGATCAGAGGAGTGTGTATTACGCCGCTTTAAAGGAAACGTCTCCTATTTATAATAGGGTAAATTTTTTCAGATGTAATGTGGATGCAGGAATGTGGTAGGGCTTTTTGCCTAAAATAATGGCACCTTTTTGTTACGCTTTACACCAGTTTTATGGTAACTGGTGTCCCGGTGTTGAATTTTATCGCTTGTGTAAAAAGTGTGTTTTATTAAAAGATGCTGATCATCTCTTGACTGTTTAAAGTTTAAACCTTGCTTTCTCTCATCACTTTGGCCAAGATTAGTAATAACACGGACCGTGCAAATGTAAGTGCCCCCATGTGTAGACGCTGATTTTTCACGTCACTGTTCAACTGGAGCTTTTGAAATTCTAAAGATAATTAACTTTAGAAAAAAAAAATAAACAAATAAAATGAATAAGTTCTCTTACACTTTTACTAAACGTGAATTTATAGAAGGCATTAAACATGAAATCATGACTCGCACATCCATGTAAAATGTGAATTAAAAATATTTTTCTTCTTTTTTTTCTTTTTTTTTAAGTCATTGATTTTACACCGACTTATAAAACCCGTATTTTGAAAACAGATTTTTTTCCCCTGCAAATAGCTTCCATTTTTTTCTTAATATAAGCAATTTGTTGGCTTGATTTTAATTTAAATAAGTAAAAAAAACTCTTAAAATCTCCAAGTCCCTGATTATAATGTGAATATTTAAAGAATCGGAACCGATTAAAAAAAGCAATATAAAATAAAATTGGTAATCGTAACAGGAAATGATTCCCTCATTTCAAGAAGTTTTTCAAGATGCATTTTCTGGGAAAATGTATTTTCCCATTTCGTCTCTTCCTGAATGAATGCGTCAGCTGTCGAAATCATTACTGTGTTAAAAGGTTAAATCTTCTGAGGGAAATGTGAGGCTTTAAACACGATTCAATGCTGTTTCAAGTAGTCTTGGCCAAGGGGTGGGTGTGGGTGGGTGGGTGGGTGTGTGTGTGTGTTTTCTTGCTGTAGCGCTAGCTCTAGCGTTTTATTGTAAATAAAAGGAAAACATGAGATTGTCTTTCCTCGTGTTAATACAACAGCTTCACTGCTCCAAATTGGATTTTACATTTGAAAACGGCGTCTAATCCTCGACTTTCTCTAATCTCAGCGTGCGGTTGTTATTCTTTGCTTTATTCAGCGCAGACATTTCAGTTTTTTTTATCCGTTTTTATCTCCTTACTGTGTGTGTGTGTGTGTGTTGGATCAGCTCAGCCCCGAGTCGCACCTACACCATGCCTTTATATCATTACAGAATGTGTGTCTGATCTTGTGCCCCCTGCTGGTAATGTTTTACTGGATATTAAATCAGTTTTTAATGTCACAATTCTGAAATTCAGAGGACATTTTTTTTTGTCCTGTACGATCACAATTAAAATCCTGTGTGTGGTGTTTTTTTTTTGTTTTTTTTTTGGATAATGATGTTGCTTGGTTAAAGTCATGATTATTCGCTCCAAAAGTTAATAAGCCTGTATTCCTACAAACGTATAAAACGCTTGGCTAATGTAATCAGATTTTGACCTCATGCTGACGCAATTGGATTCTAAAAAGTTCAATTGAAATGTAATTTATTTGCAGTCGAATCAGCAAATCAGGTCCTTTTTCAATTAATAAATTAATTAAATAAACCATTTGTTGAAACCACATGTTAAGCTATTTTCCCCAACATTATGAATTCTTATAATTTAATATATAACGGTGTCATGTTACTTAACATGTTAAAACAATAATCCAGAACTACCGAATTTCTCCTGATCGTAACGGCTGTCTACTGCTAACAGAATGACTCCATAAACTGTGTGACATTAAGCTTGGCCAGGTATATGTATAATAAAAGTTTATAGCAGGGGGGAATAGATTAACATGTGTGCTTAATATTTAGTTTTTGGCTCATTTTTTGAAAGTAGACAGCAGTTGTGAACAGGTGCAAGATCAATTTGGCTGTTTTTAGACATTAGGCAGATCCTGAGTTATGAATTCCTGTAGAGATGTGAAAATTGTGTGACTTTTGTTGAAAGTGTTTTTTATAAAGTCTTTTTTTTGTTGTTGTTGTAATCTCAGCCTTGTTTCTCATCGCACGGCCTCTCTGGACCTCTGCATGTACAATTCTTTCCTTCTGAGGATCGCTGATCGTGACGGTGTGCATGCTCGCCGGGCAGTGTGTGTACACACACGACCCTGACAGCAGCTGATGTTGAATATTTTTACGTCTGTATTAGACATTTCCTTTGCAAATCTATTGTTCGATTTAACTGTATATGAAATAAGATGGTACACATCCGTCAGTTTATACAGACACCGCCATCGTATAGATGGAATTTTACTGCAGTTTTATGATCAGCTATATTTAAATACATAGATATTTATCAGAGATATCTAAAAAATAAAAAAAAGTGAAATATCTTTTTTCGTAGAAATATGAACTGTATTTTAATGCACTGAACAGATTTGCTGTTTCATATCTTTGCTGTTTGCTGTTTCGTACCTTGGCGAAGGTCTGAGCCGCTGTAAAGCCCATGCTGCTGCTGGGAAATTAATGTAAAGGTTATTAAAGGTCATATTCTGTAACTGCATGATGAGGTAATAAAATGGATTTGTCCTCAAACATGTCATCAATGCTCATGTTTTATTTTCACGCGGCAAATTGGGGAATTTAAGACATTTTCCAAGTGTCATCATTTGGCTCATCTCACCAAGAAAAGTCGACTCTTCCGGCTCCCAAGTGTGTTCTTATGGCTAAAAGTGTTTCATGAAATCGTACTCTACCTTGTAATAAAGGAAACATCACTGAATTGTAATTTTTAAAAAACATAGATCTGCTTTCATGCTGAATCATGTACACAAACCATGAGAGTCAAATATGAGAATCGTGTCCCACTATTTACGCTAACAAATATCTCAGGCCTTGAAAGGAGACTTTGATTACATGTTGGAAGCATTTTGAGCAAATTAAACTCCAAGAGTGACGAACTGCCTTACAACAAATGTCTCTCAATGTTCACTCGAAAGAGTCGACTCAAACTCGTTTGCGAACTGCATATCAACAGAAGGTAAAGTTGTACGGTAAAAGTGAGAAGAATAAAGTTCCAGTTAAATAAATAAAATAAGGACATATATGTGCTATTGTTGTAAGGTGTCACAGACACAAATAATCTACGTGTATAACAAAAGAACGAAAATACCAGCTAAAAAAAATATGCGAATCGACTCGTTCGTGAACGACACATCACAAATAAAACGAGTCATATTAGCGAATCGGCTGTCAACGTCGGGTCTGAAGGAGCCGATTCAAAGAGCCGACTCTTTCGAGAATGATACATTACAAACGTTAAAGGTGAGTCAAATGATTACAAACACCCAGTACGATTTTTTTAAACTACGTGTTTCAATTACAAAATGTATCATGATTGATCAGTTACAGTGATAGAGCGAGAATTTGTGTACATTATTTTTTTTGGCTAAACAAGCCCTTAGCAGTTTTTGTTAAATAAAGGAAAAAGACAGCGAGTGAAAGCCTGCTGTGCGCATGCGCAAAGCATAGCGTGCTTTGCGCATGCGTACTAACGGCGGCGTTCGGGTTGTGTTTACGGCGCTGCTGATGGTCTGTGCCGTGTTCTGTCAAAGCTCTGTGGAATAAAAACAAAAAAAAGTCTTTCGGGGAAACAGGTAGGATATTTGTCAGCGGTGTCTTTGTGTTCCTTGAGTTTATCTTGAATTGATAGCGTTCGTGTTCTGTAAATAATTCATTCCGAGCCTTTTTTTGGTTGCATGTAAACGTGAGATGATAATATAGTGAGTGAGGTTGTGTTATTAGCTTGTTAGCTTACGTATAGACGCCTAGGTGCGCGACATATTTGTCCCACCGGTTTTCTGTCTAATCTTTCCTTCTTGCGTTGGGATTGACTGTTTGAGCATACACGTGGGAAGCCGACCAATCAGAGCAGGGAATCGTGATGAAATCAGCCAATCTTAGAGCAGGAGGCGGGATCTGTTCAGAATACAGGTAGGAATCGGAATAACGCAGTCTGTTAGCGATTCTCCGCCTGTCAGTAACATTAATAACTACAAGAAATTTGAACGTTTTTCTGGTAAAATATTTTTGAGACAGCTTCTAAACCCTCCACGTCTGACAAGTGCGGTTGTCGTGGCGTTTGTATAAAGTATAAAATGTACAGTTTTAGTGTATTTAAGATTTTAAGAAAAAAATCTCTCTGCAAAACAAACTAGCTTGTTCGATTAGCTTGCTCTCTCGGCATCCGTTAGGTTAGTGTATGCAAATTTAATGTTCTTTATACAATCCTTATTACCTATATTTTCTGCAAATTTGTGTTTTCTTTGCGGAATGTGAGTTATTTTTACAGAATTAACAGAGAGGCGGTGTGACATATACTGAGCGCGAGCCCAACCCAGCCCTTAACCTAACAGACAATACTGATGGGAATACGCACCGGCACACACATACGTATACACACAACATATGCGCGCGCCCACTCGCGCGCGCAATGAGCGTCAGCTGTCGCACGTGCGACTTCATTAAAGCGGGAAAGAAAATCTCCATTTTGTCGCTCGTGCACCTCACAACATCTTTATCATATTAATTTTGTTCAGAAGTGAACAGAAATGAAATCATTTGGAAGTTTTGGTTTGACAATACGACAGAAATATCATTTTGCGATACCTGAAGATTTCGATACTCGATATATATCACGATATCTAGTAATTGTTTGCTAACATTTCTTACTTTTTTTTGCCTCAGCTTGTTTGTACAAGCTATATAGCTATGACAATACAAACCCACTTCACTTGAGACACGTCCATCATGTCCGTTCGTAAGAACACATGTGACCCGTATATGTATCTGTCTTTAGCGTGATTTGTCACAAATCATGTAAATAGTTTGTAAGAGGCACGCCGAGCAACCGTTACCTCGGTTTTTTATGTGGCTATTTTCCATAGGCACATCAATGTTTAACATCGGCGTACGCTAGTACGAGTAATCACTCAAAAGTACGCCAAAAGAGCGGTCGTCTTTAGTTCCCAAATAAAACCCGATGTTACCCAACCGATATACGACTCTGGAATGATTTTTGTGGCGGTGCTGAATTCTCCGATATTAACTGCGCCTGCCTGGAAGCCCCGCCCCTTTTTATACCATCTTCCATCTTCTCTCAGAGCGTCCTTGCTTTCTGTGTAACTGAGAGTTCATTAATGCGAAATACACTCCATCAGTGCGTGTTTCACTATAGTGAGCAGTATCAGGTAGCGATATTTATCAGCGATGGCACAGAAATATTTCAGAAAGATAAACAGGATGAACATTTTGATATTTAGACGAGGATTAAACAGCAACACTTTACAAAGAATGTTAGTCCTGATGTTTGCGAAAGAACGTGATGCGTTCTGCAGCAGGATAGCCATGAAAATGTCCGCTATGTAATCGCTGGATAACCGATAGTCAGAGGAACGTATAGGAAATGTCCTGTTTTTTTTTTTTAGAAGAGCACGGGTTCCTTTTCGAGTCTGGTTCCTCTCATGATGTCTCGGGGAGTTTTTCTTTGCCACTGTTGCCTCTGACTCGCTCATTAAGGATGCTTTGTTGCCTCCCTATAAATGTCCTGCGCTTGTTTCTAGGCAGGAGGTGGATTATTATTTCCTCAGCACCGGCTTGTATCGCCGGTTGTAAATGTAAATATGGTGCAGGTGTTGCTGTTTGCTCGATGGTTGCTTGTCATGGCGTTTTTGAATTTCCACCGCCATCAGCTGACCATGATGAGGCATAATCTCTCCACTTAAAAGTGAAACAAAATAAATCCCCAGTTTGACCCATTCTTTTGTTACAGTTGTATTGTATACATGTTTATACTTGTCCTTGGTTAATACAGGTCATTAAGAAAGCAGGCGTTTGTTCTTAGCGCTGAGTACACACGTGCTTACACACACTGATACACACAGGACAAATATGGTTACAGTGCACAAACACTGTGTCAGCTAACACACAGTGTTATTCTGTGTCTTTTCTGTTTTAGTTACCTGGTGCAGGTGTGTTAGGAAATGGAAAAATTAGGATTAGAGGGCGTGGCTATATATGAGCTTGACTTGCAAAAAATCTCACCGACTCCTAGCTTTGGATGAAGGTCAAAGATTATCTAAGGAATCATGAAGTTCGTGACAAAGTCTGCATAATGTTACAAGCGGGCAGGTTCGGTGCAGAGAAAATGGTGACAAATGAACTCTGATGCTGAACTCACGATCATGTGACGCCCCAATGAGGGACATTTCTAGTTTGCATGTCATGTATATTCATCAGGTTGTAGGTATCTTGCTCTGCCATTTTTAAAGAAATATAATACCAGTACTGGTGTGGTCCTGAGAAACTACTCCTATTGTGGAATATTCAGTGTGTGTCGAGCCAACATTCCCCAACAAGCCCAGACACCGGGGGGATTCGCCCGATTACCAGCGGATGGCCGGAAAAGTATTCGAGTTTAGGGTTCTTTAACTTATTTATGGTTCTTTAAGGTTCTCCTGCGTTCTTACCGGCATGTTTGGTGTGTGACGATACGACTGCGTGATCTCGATCCTGCAATAAATTACATTCACGGTTCACTTTTCTAAAAGAGTCTCACTTTTATACCACTTTTACAGGCACTGTGCGCTCGGTGTCCGTCTTGTAGTGCCACCTGGTATCAGAACGACTGAACCAGTACCGTATCGGCCCGGTACCTGATGCTGGTATCGAACCGTCTCTAGAGTGCTGGTGGTGCAGTCGCGTGATGAGAGACACGATTCAGATGTTTACAGTAAGAACCTCACGCTGTGTGAAACAAGTTGAAGCTCCTGGGTGGCGTGTGAGTGTGAGTGTGTGTGTGTGTGTGTGTGTGTGTGTGTGTGTGTGTGTGTGTGTGTGAGTGAGAGATTTACAGTGTGGTGGGTCAGTGTTTGAACAGCAGAGCTTGTTGAATAATCTGTTGTCTACCTGGTGGGTGATTGGGAGACAAAACAGATCCGTTACACAACACCGGGTTCACACTTAACTGTCTGCGTACACACACACGCACACACACAAGCTTATATTTTATTGTTATGTATACACAGAAGTCTAACACACACACCATCATCATCTCTCTCTCTCTCCTCGATTCTTGATCTTCCCCCCCCCCTCCTCCCTGGCTAGCTAACCTAGCGCATGTAGCTACTGTCTGATCTATAATTAGGAAGTTGCCCCTTGGTGTACTTTTATTTTATTTCTTACTGATATAGGCGAATTTTAATTCCTTTCTTCAGATTGCATTAAAAGTAGTGCTGTGATCGCTGTGCGTGTCGAATCGTAATGCCGGTACGTGTAGTACGGCCAGGTTCCTTAGGACAGTTCTCACATGTGACTGTGATATAAAGATGTCCAGCTTTTGCTCCGAGAGTGTGTGTAACAAGGCGGCCATTATTAACGCTCCGTGTGATCAAGCATGAAACAGCAGACCAGGCCGTGTGTGTGTGTGTGCGTGCGTATACTGAGAAAACGATACACAATGCCCTTCAGTTTTACACACTTCTCTGGAGGAAATGCCACTGACCCTGTGTGTGTGTGTGTGTGTGTGTGTGTGTGTGTGTGTGTGTGTGTGTGAGACGAGAACGACACAATACACAGCATAGCAGCCAAACCACAGCCTTCTTTTCACTTCCTGTCCCTTTCTAACATTTTCACATTACGCTTCAAACGTCGGATTTTACTTCATCAAACTGAACAACATAATGTGTATTGAGTTAATAAAAAGAAGATCTGTAATTTAGCACTAACAGTGTGTTTAAAGACTTCAGTCTGTCTGTTGTGAAGCATGCGTTTTTCCCTCCCTTTCTTTGCTCTTCAGATTAGAGATCCTACACCTGGCTCAGGTATTGGCGTTTTGTTGTTGTGGTGAACCTGATCTATCCACCGCATCTGTGCCATCTCGGCTCGTGAGATCGTGCACAATTTAGGCTCTGTCATTCAGCCTAAATATCAGGGGAAAGGGGTCGTGGCCACACAGCAGTGGACCTCAGCTGCTAGTCACTGGTAATAACATTTATACAGGTTTATTTTGAATGACAAAGCTGTTAACAAAGTCAGGAATGTTAGTTGGGACATCAGTAAATAAAAATAAGCTATTATCTGTAAAGTAGCTCATTATGAAATAGAAAGTATGCTCGCATGTCCGCCGCGAACACCAGCGGCGCTTATCGAATTCTTCTGTAGTTAAGTAGCTTTGATAAACGCCTCGCTGTTTCGTTTTCTTAATTTAATCGTTTTTAAATTAATGTTCATGTAGTCACAGGTTTGTGTTTTGGCGAGCAATGATGATGATTTGTTGCTCTGTTCCAAAGTCAAACAGCAGGTTGAGCTTCATATAGGATGCAGAACGGGCGAAAAAGGAAACACGTCGCTGTGAGATACAATAAAAATTGTGATATTTCCTGACATTTTCATCGGAATATATATTATGCTATGAAAAAAATGTTCAGAGACAAAAGAACATGCAGACTGGAGCCAGGGGGCGCTCACAAGCTCGCATGCGCACAGTGAGATTGTAATATATACTTATTAATACTAATATTAATGACTAATTATTATAATACTTATTAAAGCTAATTCTGCGTATCATGGTTCATTACCCAGACTGTTCATTGATGTACTCATGGTGGGGTAAAAACACTGCAGCGATCTGTTCATTTCTGGAGGAAATGTGGTATTTCTGGTAAATCATGATATTCAGTTGGACGACGTTATGAATGGTCATATCATGGTAACAGTAATTTATGGATATATCGCCCAGCCCTACAATCCGGTTTATTTTGGTCAGTGTTGAAGCTGCAGACACGACGTTTTCCGACAAACGTTTAAATCGCCCGATGTGGGGTAGGGGGTAGCGGCGCTCCGCTGCGCGTCGTGCTGCATCACACCGCCCTGCGGGGGCCATTTCTTTTTCTTCTTAACAGCATGGATGGTCCGTCATGTGTAACTCCATCATTTCATTAGCTAAATCATTTGTATTCTTTTCATTTCTGCTTTTAAACTTGTAACTTCCGTAGAGTTTCAGGATCAGTGTTGGTTTAAATAAAAGCCACTCCGCTAATGTTTGCTTAATCTTATCATGAGCGCGTATCAGAGTGAGGTTTGTTCTGGGATGTAACGCAAACTCATTTCACGCTCAAACACGAATATATCCTTAACATAAAATCACGTAATACGCTTCAGTATTCATCACACTCTTAAAAAAACAAAAAACCAAACGCAATTCTTTATGCATTGCTGCGTATTATAAAATATTATGAGATATTCACTCGGCATAGTTATTATTACCCTGGTGTTTCAGTGTTTGTCTCGAAACTACTGCGTGCAGATGACAAATAAAGAGAACGATAAGGGCGTAGTGTTCAGGAAGCACCTTATCGCAGGACCCATACAAATTATCATAAAGAAATTGGAGTACTGGTTGTGATTTACATCCCATATCCAGGACCCAATAGTTATTAATCAATTAAAAGTATTTGTGTGTGATATTACAGAATATATCACTGTACGATATGCGAAGACATTTCTGTGATGCACAGTGGTTTAGTTTAGCTAATGTACTGAAACTTTGTGAACTTTGTACGGCAAACCCTCCATACACAGACTTAAAAAGGTGCTTTTTCCTGTAAGGAGACTATTTCGGACCAAACAGTTCCAGGGACTTGTTGATCGGAACGGACAGTTTTTCATATAGACTGTCTGGCAGTTAGAAAATCCATCGCTGATGATTTCAGTGGTTTTCAATCTCACTACGCTTACGTCTGGACCGTTCACCGCACACACACGTCCTTTATGGTTCCTGTTGTGCTGCGAGAGTACCTACCCTGAACTGGGAGCTATAAAAGCCCCTATAAACAGTGTTCTAAGGACTATAATCATTCTCAGTTCAGTCTGAACAAAGAAAAAATGGGGTACTTCCTCCAACAGTTCTAAGAACTCTGAAAACGTTCCTCCAGTCCGAAAGCACCTCTTTATGGAAGTATTCTCTAGTGTTGGCACTTTATAGCAGCACAATGAAGAACCTTAAGTCTTTCAAGTAGAACCGTTTTAGGAGCCTAAGAACCTTTAGTCATTTAAGCAAAACTGCTATGATGTAAGCTAGAACAGGAACTATAAATGGGTTAATGGTATCGTGCGTTGTTCTTTAATAAATTTAAAAAATGAGTCATTGATGCTCAGCTGTCTAAGTATAAGAAGAATAAAACACTTTGTCATATTTTAGTCCATGTTTTTCATCCTATTTTAGTCATTTATTGGTCGTTTCTCGAGCAGTCTTTTCACATGAAGTGTTGTTTAGCTTCTGTTTCTCGTTATTTGAAGGATAATTGTGCCAAATGTGTCATGTGCTTTTGATTTTTGTTTAATTTAACCTTCCTGCTCTACTGGTTTGTTTTCTTTTTCCTCATGTCTGTGCTCTCGTTTTCTCCTTTCTCTCTCTCTTTGTTCCTGGTTTTCTTTCCTTCTGGTTAAAAAGCTGAGTTTAGTTTAGGATTAAAAACTGAAACGTGACCCAGGAAGTGAAATGGAGCCGTGTCGAGCAGGAAGTCGGTGTAGCTGACTAAAACTGATCTTTTTGCTGTTTGTCCGAAATAAACGCTGATGAATTAAAAACCGGCCACCACTGAAGTGTCATGTTAACATGATGGTGTCTCTGCAGGTGAACCAGCAGATCCTCTCTCTCTTCATTTCCATATTGCTAAGGAACAGTGTGTGTGTGTGTGTGTGTGTGTGTGTGTGTGTGTGTGTGTGTGTGTGTGTGTGTGTGTGTGTTTTGCATGTTATCACTGGTGGTTGTAGACTAGAGTTCCTCCCATTCCGTCCATAGCGCTGTACTTCCTGTAAAACACACCTGAGAGTATAACGCACCTGAGTTTACTTCCATCTTCTTTCTAGTAATGTTAGTGTGTACACAGCCTGTGTGTGTGTGTGTGTGTGCGCGCGCGTGTGTGCGTGCGTGTGTCAGTCAATAATGCACAAATAATTAGGCACGAATAAATCACCCCTTTTTACAAAGGTTTTAAGGTTGGTTTCAGAATAGGACAAGATGACGGATTGGGGTTTGGTTAGTAAGTAGGTTTGGATAAAGAGTTAGGATTAGATCAGTGGTTGGGTTTGGAGTAAGATTAGTGTTACATTATGGTTAGTCTTGGATTAAGATTAGGCTTGGATTAGGGATGAGGGTTGGGTTAAAATTAGAATTAGTTCAGAAATTAGGGTTGGATTAAGATTAGGATTAGTATTGAATCAACCGTGGTGAGCGGAAAAGCATCTCAGAACTAGCTACCATGATGTTAACTAGCAGTGTTGCATGATTACGTACCTCTGTGTTAATGACTTACTAGCCATCTTACTAGTAGCTACATGGGTGAAGATGCCGAGTGGAGCTTCAGCCTGCAGTGAACAGACGTACACACACCTGAACGTTTGTTTGAGAGAAATGAATGCGTTTTGTTTTACGATTAAAACATCTGGGACGTTGTTGCGCTGAACGCTGTCCAAACAGAAGCTATAATCTCTTTTAAAAGCTGGAGTTATATTGCAGACTGTCCATTACAGGCATCTCCTGCACAACAGTGTGATCGATGTAGAGCTTTTAAAGCGATTATAAACTAGGCACGTTTGTTAATTAGCAGGAAAAGCCCGTTAAAATTCTTAGTTAGGTGGAAGTTATCTGACAAAATTGGTGTTCCATAGAAGGAGCAACTCCGACCAGAGTTATCCCTCCAAACAGCCTGTTAAAACGACCTTCGGTTGCCTTGGAAACGTGTCTGGTTCAATAGTATGTGCAATGCGAACATATAGAAAACTAAATCTGGTTTGTGTTTAAAAATGGCTAAAGTCATGATAATTTACGTTAAATTAGTGCTGGGCTCTGGGAATACTGGCGTCATGTCGTCTAATATTTACAGAAATGTATTTATGTCGAGAACCGTCAGAACATCTAACTTGAGCAGTTTGTGGATGAAGTTGTCCCTTTATGAGGCCGATCGTGTGCTTTACTGTTTTGTCTCCAGGTGATTCGGCTGACTGAGTGTCATTCATGAGTGCGTCCGGCTCGGTGTAGCAGTCATGGATGACATGGCCTCCGTGGGGAAAATTAGTGCCTCCTCTGACTCCGTATCCACCCTGAATAGTGAGGACTTCGTCCTGGTGTCCCGCCTCGGGGACGAGACCCCTTCAACTAATAACGGCAGTGACGATGAAAAAACAGGCCTGAAGGTAAGACCTTTGACCGAGCTGGAGTTTCCTAAGATGGAGACAATGAGCAGTCAGTGTAAGGTCCTAAAGACACTCATAGGTGTGTGTGTGGACGAGTGAAACCTCAGGATAAAGCACACACACACACACACACACACACACACACACACACATACATCTGTTAGAGTATGATCTCAGGTTTGAGCTTCAGTTTAGATCACAGTGAAGGTTGGGTTTTCAAGTTAGTGGTAGGGGTAAGGGTTAAGTTATTGCTTGATTAGGTAAAATGGTTGTTAGGGCTTAGTGTGTAAGGCTTAGTGTGTAGGGCTTAGTGTGTAGGGCTTGGAGTGTAGGGGGTTAGTGTGTAGGGGGTTAGGGCTTAGTGTGTAGGGGGTTAGTGTGTAGGGGGTTAGGGCTTAGTG
>JAQQZX010000009.1:20735229-20750651 GCA_030068355.1 Notoglanidium maculatum
TAGGAGCTTAGTGTGTAGGGGGTCAGTGTGTAGGGGGTCAGTGTGTAGGGGGTCAGTGTGTAGGGGGTCAGTGTGTAGGGGTCAGTGTGTTGGGGCTTAGTGTGTAGGGGGTTGGGGCTTAGTGTGTAGGGGGTTAGTGTGTAGGGGTTAGGGCTTAGTGTGTAGGGGGTCAGTGTGTAGGGGGTCAGTGTGTAGGGGTCAGTGTGTAGGGGTTAGGGCTTAGTGTGTAGGGGCTTAGTGTGTATGGGCTTAGTGTGTAGGGGGTTAGTGTGTAGGGGATTAGTTTGTAGGGGTCAGTGTGTAGGGGTTAGGGGTTAGTGTGTAGGGGGTTAGTGTGTAGGGGATTGGTGTGTAGGGGTTAGGGGTTAGTGTGTAGGGGATTAGTGTGTAGGGGTTAGGGCTTGGTGTATTAATGCATTTATCTACAGCTTAAAAAATATCAAATATATATAAAAGGAATAAACAACTTCGTCTTACCTACACACACACACACACACACACACACACACACACACACACACAGTACTTTCTGTTCATCATTGGGACATTTCCTCACTCCTTTGTTTGGCCGAAACTCCATTGGACATTCATTTGAGTTGCATCATCTCACTTTTCTCAACAACAAAAAAGTGTCATTTCCACTCCATGCTTACACACACACCCACACCCACACACGCACTACTACACATATCTGTGGCATGTGTGTCACCTTGGGCCATTGTTCACTCTTTTGTTGGAAGATCTTCTTTCAGGAAGAAACACACATCCATTGTTCTTTTTGTCCTTTTTTTTCTGTCGTCTGTCTCTCATCCACTGCCTCTTGTGAAATCCCTTCTTTTTGTTCTTTTTTGGTCATTTGTGGTTTCAGTGGTTTTGCGAGAGCTTTGTTCATCTTTGATTTGAACCAGATTTTTGGGGAAGGACACACTGTGCCATTTTGTGTGAAATGTTCTCGTGCTTCCATGTCAGGCTCTGATCTTCACTGTGGGTGAACTGAAACATAACATCCACTAGGGGGCGCTCAGTTGTTTTTGATTCACCCCATGTTCTCCGTGTCCTTCTCCATGTTCTTCTTCTGTAAGAGGCTCTTCTAAACCTCTTGTTTGTTACGCAGGTGATTTCTGAGGAAGGGGTCAGCTTTAAGGTCAGTCTCTTTCTCTCTTGCTTCCGATTTTTTTTTCTCTTCTCGTCCCCCTTCTGTACCTGCTCGTGGTCGCCTACACCTTTTCCACTGGCAGAGTAGGTGCTGCTTCATGGTATGTTTTTAAGTACCAGGTCTCTAAAATGTGAGCATTCACTAAAGACACGACATGTATTAACATCCAAAGTAAAATCCTTCAGTGTCCACACCCACAGTACAAAAGCATCGTAATTGATAATAATTACACCCAATTATGTGACAGTTCAGGATTCTGATTGGTCAGAAAGGAAACGATTAATTATTATTGATCAATATTTTTTATAACAGTAACACGTTCTAATACGTAATCATTTCTATAGTAACAGCTCATTCACAGGAAGTTGTGTGGAGCCCTCTTAGGAGCCGAAGAATCCTTAGACATTCCAGTAGAACCTTTTTTGGAGGCTAAAATCCTTTAGTGCTCAAAGTAGAACCCTTTTAGGAGCTTCAGACGCTTTATTCCTCCAAGTAGAACACGTTGTGGGGCATAAGAACTCTTAGTCATTCAGTTAGAATCCTGTTAGGAACCTTGGAACCCTTAGTCTACCACTTACCACTGTTTAGATGCAAGTGAAAACAGGAATTAACTAGTTTCACAAACATTAAATGTTTACTCTAAACTGATAAACAATATGTCCGTGCACAAAGGCACCACAGTGAGCACCTTGTTGGTGGAAAAGAACGATCTTCCTTTCTTCTCATGCTCTTGCTCCGTCTCTGTGATTTTGTTGACCGTCCGTGATTGGCTGTTGGTCGTCTATATGGGTTTGTTTGGCGGCTCCTCTGATTTGTGTAGTTTGCGCAAACGCACACTCCCCCTGTGAGTGAGTGAGTGAGTGAGTGAGTGAGTGAGTGAGTGAGTGAGTGAGTGAGTGAGTGAGTGAGTGAGTGAGTGAGTGTCTATCTACAGAAAAACCTCATGGTGGCTCTGGTGTCCTATAGTCTACATGTAGCTGTGCAGTACCTTTCCATCTGCTGTGTACATGTATACATACAATAAATGCTTGCTAGCGTGCTAAGGATTGCAGGATAGCAAGCGGCGTGAACTTGGGGAATAGTTACTCTGGTTTCAACTTTATGCAAATTGGAAGCCATGTAGCTGTGACCAATCAGACAAAAGACATTTCCATTGTCCGTACGCATGAGAGTAGCCTACTTAAATAAGCTAATTTAACAATTTATATTAAAAATCCGCAATTTTGTGATTGTCCTGGTTCATCCTTTTGACTTTGACACGCCCCTCAAGCAGTGAGACATATAATTTTTTATTATTATTAATATTATTGTTGTTGTTGTTGTATTAAACTCGATCTCTAATCTAAAATAATACATCTTAAATTGTTTGTTCATTATCTCTGAACATCTGCCCTCATTAAAAATATCAGGATATATGAATATATATCAGTATGCAAATTAGGAAACACCCCTACATGTTCCTGCTGCCATCGCTAATAACTTATGATGCTATTAGCTAACATGGCTAGCCAGCTAGTTAACTGTTAATCACATGACAACTACAATTTTGCTTATTGCTTGCCAAGGCTATGTCTTTTAGCTAGTTTAGAACAAAGGTACTGTGGCTAAATGTTTCGAGGTTCCACCTTTAATAATTTGCATATCAGACATGATTGGCCCAAGCCTAAATAGTGATGTCACAAATTAAGATCAGATGAGGCTCCGCCCCCAAATCAGTTTCATATGGAATTACTGAGAAATTCTGTCTTTATTTTAAACAAGTCTATTTATTATTTTTGTTCTATTTACCTTTTTTCATAAATGCTCGAATCTTTATAATCATAATTATCTATGGAGGAGGGGTTAAACATGTGAACACTGTTTTAACTTAAGCGTAAGTTAGACAGTGTGTTGTATGGTGTTATAGAGGTGATGGTCTTACTGAGTCTCTAGAAACATTTATTCATTGCTTCAATTCCCTGTTTGTTTATGATTACAGACAGGATGAAAACGCTTTGATCTTTTCTCGTATATGCCTAGTTTTTGGCCAATCGCATAATGGGTTTATTAAGCACAAATTACAGGATAAAAACTAATCATCACAGGATAAACTGACCAGAAAAGATTTGGGTTTGATTGCATTTTTCATACCTGGTGAAAATGTGGGTGGAGTCTATACGTGTGTATGTGTTTGTGTGGCATGCTTTTGGTTATATATACTGATGCATATTGTGTGTGTTTGTAGATTGTGGGGAACGGCAGTGAGCAGCAGTTGCAGAGGGAGCTGGAGGATGTGCTGATGGACCCGTCGGTGGCTGACGTGACTCCCGGATCGGACCATGTGGGCAGGGGGGATCAGGGCTACCCCACCACTGCGGCCCCGCCGCAACCCTGCCCCGCGCCCCCGAAACTCGAGATAGTGCTGCCTGTTCAGGGAGCTCAGCAGGGTGCGAGGAGCCGTTGCATTTGCTTGTTAAACCGAAAACGTTTTCTGAGTCGCAGTCCCTGCATACGAACAGTTGCATGCAAATTAAGCATGATGTTGTAAAGCGACAAATCCGAACGATTGTCTGTCATTGCGTTCCTAATAAATTGCGATTTTATGAAGATGGCATTTAAAAACCTTCACAGAAATGCCAAGATGTTCACCAAGAAGTCAAGATTCTAGGAGTATGCTAAAGGGAAAGTAGCATATTCTTAGAATACAATACATGACTTGTATTTGGATGCTGAATCCTGTTTGGTTCTTATGTTTTATGACATATTAACTTGAGCAAACAGGTACCTGAAGTGCTGCTCCTGATGATTTTTCCTCTAGATGAGGGCTCGGTGATGAGTCCGGGCACGCCGCTGCTGGACGAGGACAGCGTGGTGTTCAGTAAGCTGACCTACCTGGGCTGTGCATCAGTTAACGCCCCCCGCAGTGAGGTGGAGGCGCTGCGTATGATGAGCATTCTCCGCAGCCAGTGCCAGCTGCCCCTCGATGTCACTCTCTCCGTACCTGGAGTCTCTGAGGGAACCGTCAGGTAACGGACAGAGGGGGCGGGGCTTGCACGCTACACTTGTGTGAAGTGCTGGTGTGACATGTTTGGAGTCAGAGAGGAGGAAAGAATAAGAAAAAAAATATAACCAAATATAATAAACTCTCGGCCTCATTTATGTTTTCCTTTTAATTTAATGTAACTGTTTTTGTAGCCAGTTCGAACTAAACATTCTTGTCAGATTTGTTAAAAGTTTTGTTGATTTTTCTTTATTCACATGTTGGAAAAAAATGCAAGCCGGCTCTAAATTACCAATTTCTGTCAGGGCACAACTGATTGTGCCCTGAAAGTGCCGCATGCGTTAAATCTTGCAGTGATGCGGCGTGACACGCACGAACTCCTCCTCCTTTTATAGGGTTCCATTACTTTTGTCTTGGATTGATAGTCTAGTTTGTATTTATGGATTTGTTTTCCTTCAAGTCATTAATATCAGGTGACTGAGTTTTGGAAATGCTTATGAAATTGGTGTGCAAGTTCTTGTGAACGATTTACAAATAGAAATATATAAAATACTATTAAATCAAGTAAAAATACTTTCTCTCGCGCTCCAAATTTTCGGTTTCTCTCTCTTTTTCTCTATTTTCTGTCTTCTCTTTTTCTGTTCCCCCGCCTTTGTTTCTGTCTCTTTTCTGCCCTCTCTCTCTCTCTTTCTCTCTCTCCCTTCCCTTCCTCAGTTCAACTGAATTCAGAAAGCTTTATTAGCATGACCGTATACATTTACAGTTACACACTCTCTCTCTCTCTCTCTCTCACTCTCTCTCGCTCTCACTCTCTCAGGTTGTTGGACCCTCAGAGTGGCACTGAGATCTCTAACTACCCCATCTATAAGATCCTGTTCTGTGTTCGGGGTCATGATGGGACACCAGAGAGCGACTGTTTCGCCTTCACTGAGAGCCACTACAACGCCGAGATCTTCCGCATACACGTCTTCCGCTGCGAGATCCAAGAAGCGGTGAGAGACACAGACACACAAAGAACAGGATTAAACAAACATTAATTAACATTGAATCAGCTGCTTCCAAGGTCCTTTCAGTTTGTAATGACTGAACAAAAAAAAAAAAAAAAAGAAACTATTTTGACGTAATTATCAAGACTGATATTGTGTCGTGATTCTGTGCGGTCAGTCACGGCGCTCACTGCAGTTTTATTGTTTACCCACCAGGGGGCGCACAAGATACACCTCTTTCGTAGTGTAGGCCAACAAGTGTACAGCTGTGTTAAAAACTAGTCCTGAACTGTGAGCATACATTCAGTCTAAATGATTGTACAGTTAGCATTTTACACACACACACACACACACAGAGAGATGAGGTAAGTGTGTGTAACAGCAGTACATGGGTTGAGATGTTTAAAATGGGAACCAAGTGGCAGGGAATGAATGACTGAGAGATAGATGGATTGATCAATAAATAAATGTCGCTTACTTGGAGTAAGTAAAAAAAAAAAAAAAAAAAAGAAAACCTCCAGAAAAGAATAAATAGAGAAGAAAAAAAAAAAAATAAATAGTACTAAATCAAGTTAAATGCTTACTAGTTAAATAGTTAAAACAGTTGACATTAAACTGTTAAACAGTAATGATTTATTTATTTATCTGTTTGTTTGGTGATTTATATTTATTTAAATGATTTAATTTTTTTCCTCAGTATTTCTTTGGTAAATAAGTGAAGAAATTGGTTAAATAATTTTATTTAGAAAGCACGTTGAAAAACAACAAAAATGGACCAAAGTGCTGTATGAAGAACACTGGTGTTCATATAGGTATGATACATTGGAGAGTGTGTGTGTGTGTGTGTGTGTGTGTGTGTGTGTGTGTGTGTGTGTGTGTGAGAGTGAGAGAGAGGGAGAGGGAGAGTTAACAGCTCAGTCATGCAGCCAACTCCAGGGATATTAGACTCCTCTCACCACACCGACATTATCACTAACGAGCCTGTTAATGACTTCAAAGGAGACGGACGGCCTGTGGTACAGCATGTCATGCCTTAAAGTTATGAACCATCTACTCTGTGTGTGTGTCTGTGTGTGTCCTCCAATACAGGTCAGCAGAATACTCTACAGCTTTGCCACAGCCTTTCGGCGGTCGGCCAATAAGGCGTCGCTCACAGCTCAGGCTCCGCCCCTCACGCCGGACAGCGATGTTTTCACCTTCACTGTCAGTCTGGAGATCAAAGAGGATGATGGGAAGGGCACCTTCAGGTGAATGTCATCAATTCAGAGCAATCACTGAATTCAGAACAATCACAAATCACAAATCAGTACCTGAAGCACTTTTGTATTTTATAATTACTGGTCTTTAGTGTAAAGAATGTAAACAACAGCACTCTGTTCTGGTCCTATGGGTTCATCCCTGAACTTTCCCTTCCCTGCTTTTACTGGATTAGCTCTTTTATTTTTAAAGTATATATTTATAACTTCATGCGCTCTCGGAAGTCATGTGTCCTGTTCTGATGGAATGATAAAAATAGAAGAGAAGAGCCATTCTCTTTCTTTTCGGTTTTTCTTCTTTTGGAGTCTTGTACTCTCATAAAAGTACAGAAAAGTGCTTCCTCTAATTTATCTCCCTCATGTCCCTTGCTGACTTTCCCCCATTAAGAGCTTTTTCACTACCCGCAGGACAGAAATCCCCTCACTCTGTGTGTGTGCGAGAGAGTGTGCGAGAGAGTGTGCGAGAATCTGCTTTTAATGTCAGATTTATTGTTTATTTATTTTATTGTTTGCCTCAGAACTATGAGGTCTTCCTTTAGTGGTGGAAAGAGCGATTAGTACAATGGTTATAATATATTTATGCCTCAATGAGGTTCAAATCCTTGATTCTGATTGGTCAGAAGGTGTTGATTATTTTTCTGTAACAGCAGGTCTCAAAGTAGAGCAGTACTACAGATTCTACTAAGTTGTATTTCTGTAGTAACAGCTCATTGACAGGGTCTTGTACAGGTAAAGCTGTAACTTGTTTTGGGTTTTTTTTGGACGTAGTTATTGTACGCATTATGGTTTCTCAATAACATGATGAGCTGCGTGGCAAATTGCATCGTTATTAAAAGAAACAAACCTTTCCAGACAAGCTGGTATAGGAAAATGGTCTACTTCATGGTGGTAGCAGTCTCTTCGCTTCATCTCAACACCCCGTCACTCATTTAAAGAAGATGGAAAAAACAGAAACTGATTTAAAAAAAAAAACTGTTACACAGACTAAATTAGACCTTCTGATTGGACGTAATGTGAACCCGTAGGCAGAAGGCCCAGAAACATATTTATACGATTATTGTTTATTACGCAGGTCGTTTGAATACTCAATTCTGATTGGTCAGTTAAAAGAGCTGAAAGCCTTCATCTGTTTGACTCGCCGTTGCTACTCGGCTCGACTCTGCTTGGGTCAGCTGATTGTTGTGATAACACTAATATCAGCACTACTAACACGGTCAAAGGATCCATCTTCCGTCTCTGCGTTTCTTTATTAGTTGTCATTTATCGGACGTACCACTTTTAGCACCAGTCAGCTCATATCGGCTGATATCAGCACGCGTATTTATCGTTCGGCCCCTAGTAAAGTCCCTGTTCATTTATTTCTGTAGACGTTAAAGAGTGTTGCTCAAATAAACCAAAGAGCTACAAGATGGACACAAATTTTGTGAATATTATTTAAAAGAAAATTATTTTGCTAAAATATTAGCAAAATAAAAATACCATTGTTTTGCATGGCTAAGCCTCAGAAGAATATGATAAAATCAGAATCACAGGCAGCATTATGGATGCAAGTAGAGCAAGTGTGTGTGTGTGTGTGTGTGTGTGTGTGTGTGCGCGAGTGTGTGTGTGTGTGTGCGAGTGTGTGCGAGTGTGTGCGAGTGTGTGCGAGTGTGTGCGAGTGTGTGCGAGTGTGTGCGAGTGTGTGTGAGTGTGTGTGTGTCAGCAGTATAGCACCAGCTCAGCTTTTCACTTTTGAGTGAAAGATGGAGGCAGACTTTCCTACCGAAACAGCTGAGCTGGGAAAAGAAGCTTATTTTTAGGCTGTACCTCAGCACCATGCTGTGCTGCTTACACCGTGTGGCAACACAGACGTGTGTGGGTGTGTGTGTTTGACAGACTCCGAGTGAGTGTATTTGAACTTGTGATTAAATAAAGTAGTACAGAAAGAATCCCATACCTTTCAAACTCTCACTACAGTGCAGCTGAGTCAGCAGTGCCAAAATTTGCTCAAATGTTTGCATTCCTGTTATTATGCATCCTCCATTGATTTATTTTAACTGGAGTCCTGTTAAGGCGTGTAATGACTTTATGTCTTATTTAAGCCATGAAATGTTCAAAACAGGCTGAAATTCCCAAGCAGTCGAGTTGAGGCTCAGTGGGAATGAGGAAATAATCTTTCACACGCTCTAAACCAGAAAACCGTGACCTTTCACAGAGCTGGAGAAGGAGATAAAAAGATATCAGTGTTTTAGGGAGATTGATTACGGTTAGAAAAAACACCATTCAGCTAAATTATTGTGGAAAAAAACAAAACCTAAAAAAAAAATCCAAAACAAATAGCAGCAGAACTGAAAAAAGTGGATAATCAGAAATACAACTTATTCTTTATTAGTGTCTTAGACCACGACGCTGTAGAATTCTGGATTCTGATTGGACAGAAGGGGTTGATTAATTTTCTATGACAGCAGCTCTGACGGTAGTGCGGGTTTCGTCCCGGAAGTGTCCGAGTCTGCAGCGTCTGCGCTTTTTACCAGCGGTAACTTGTCCTTGGAGTTTTCTGCGATCTTCAGGACAGAGACAGGAGTTTATGCATTTGTTTGCATGTTTTCTGTAGCATGACAAGCTGCATTTTAACTTATTAAAGAGGCTGGTGAGGTAACGACTATTTATAGCGGCTATAAAGTAAACGCGAAGTTGTTTCGTGTAGATTAAATGTAACTAAATGAATAAAAATAGTGATGTTTTAGAATAAATAAACCTTTTGGTGTTTGGTAAATTACTGTGATATCAGACTTTATCAAAACTGCATTATTAAACCCCTCCATCACTGATTATTTTACTATAAAAGCACAACATGGAGGGTTTTATTCCTTCCTTTATTACAGACTGTTACTACGATTGTCAAACTAACCTTAATAACGATTTAGTGCGATCTGTGAAGCTTGTGTACCTAACGTTTTAAACACGAGTGTTCTTACACCAACAGCAACATGTATGTAAACACTTGCATATTTATATGCATTTAATTAAAACAAATCTCCAACATTTTTTTTTAAACCGTGTCTCTTAACAGCGCCGTGTCAAAGGACAAGGACAGACAGAGCTTCAAGCTGCGTCCCGGGATGGACAAGAAGATCGTCATCTACGTCCAACAGACGTCTAACAAAGAGCTGGCCATCGAGAGGTTCGTCTTCTACAGATGTTCTCCTGTCTCTCATTCAGTCAGGATAAACGCACAGCTTTTAACGAGCGCCTGTTTCCACAGTCCTCCCTCAAGAAGGGAAACCGTGACCGATGGATTTTGTTTCCCCGCCTTATTTCTCTTAGACTAAATCTTTGACTAAAGACAGCTGTGTGGTGTTCATATGGATGGATTAACAGAGAATGAATCAGTGTTCTCAGAATTTTGGTTTGTGTGTGTGTGTGTGTGTGTGTGTGTGTGTGTGTGTGTGTGTGTGTGTGTGTGTGAGAGAGAGAAAACCAGGGCTTTCAACATCCATTAGGATTCGAATGCAGTTGAATATTTATGAGTCTTGAATGTTTTACTGAAGCAGGCTGTTAGCACTAGTTTCACTGTGTGTTCACTGCACAAGCCACAAAAGGTGAATCGTCACTTTCTCAAGCAAAGAAAAACACAATTTGCGTGTTAGTTTCGATTTATATACAGCGGTTTATTTAATGTTTAAAATGACATCTAACTCGATTTACCTGATCTACATATCTATGCTATCTATCACAATTTACACAGTGGATATAAATATAAGTCTACACACCCCTGTTAAAGTTGAAGGCTTTTATGATGCTGTACCGTACTTCTCACTTAGCTCTTCCAAAAAAAAAGCAAAGACGTATCACCAGCACTAAACGTCCCAGCTGTGAAGCACGGTGCAGGCAGCATCGAGGGTTGGGGGCTGAGTCGTTTCCAGTCATTGAGAAAAGTGTGAATTGTATTCATCAGTAGTGAAAGGTACTTTATAGTTTGTAATTATGGTGTGTGTGTGTGTGTGTGTGTGTGTGTTTGCAGGTGCTTCGGCCTTCTCTTAAGCCCAGGGAAGAATGTAAGGAACAGTGACATGCACTTGTTAGACCTGGTAGGTTGCACTGTTCACTTCGGTCTGTTAACTCACCTGCTATCATATTCAGTCATCTATCTCTCTCTGCCTCTCTCTCACTCTCTCTGTCTCACTCTGTTTCTGTCCGTCTCTTTCTGCCTGTCTGTCTGTCTTTCTCTCTCTCTCTCTCTCTCTCTCTCTCTCTCTCTCTGTGTGTGTGTGTGTGTGACAGTCTCACTTTGTATCTCTCTGTTTCTCTCACTTTTGCTCCTTGTTCTCTCTCTCTCTCTCTCTCTCTCTCTCTCTCTCTCTCTCTCCCTTTATTTTGATCTCTCACTGTGATTGTCTTGCTCTGTCTGTCTGTCTGTCTTTCTCTCACACACACACACACACACACACACACAAACACTTGTGCCCGTTTCTCACCTGTCTTGCTCCGTCTCTCTCACCTCTGTCTTTAGCTTTCTCTTCTCTCTCTGCTGTCTTTCTCTTGCTTGCTCTCTCTCCCCGATTTCTCTCTCTCTCTGACTGTCTCGCTCTCTCTCACCTCTTTCTCTGTCTGTCTCTATTTTTCTCTCATCTTTCTTTTGCTTGCTCTTTCTCTTTCTCTCTCTCTCTCTCTGACTGTCTCTCACCCACACATACGCACTTCTGTCCCTCTGTCTCTCTCTCATCTGTCATCTCTTTCTCTCACTCTTTCTCTTGAACACACAAACTTCTTTCCCTCTAGTTCTCTACTTTTTTTTTCTTTTCTCCTGCCCATTCTCTCTCTTTCTCTCTCTGTCTCGCTCTCCTTTCCCCTGTGCATTAACCCCCTCCCCTCTCCCTCCTTATCCTTCTTCCATCTTTGTCCTCATCATTGTCTTCATCTCTTCATCCCTTCATCCATTTCTCCTTTTTATTAAATCTTCTTCTCTCTGTAGGAGTCGATGGGGAAGAGTTCAGATGGTAAATCATACATCATTACTGGGAGCTGGAATCCCAACACGCCGCAATTTCAGGCTGTCAATGAGGAGACGCCTAAAGGTACACATACACAATCCCAATCTCAGAATGATGAAATGGACGGGCTAATGTTAAGCCTGTGGTTTTTCACTTTCACACCTCATAGAAATGACTGTGTGTGAAAATCAGATTCTATCAATATGCAAATTAGAATACTGTTCTACAGCCTGCATTTGCATAAAGGAATATGATTGGCTCTAAGATTTTATGACCCACATGTTTATAGCTAATTCGCTCAGATTAACGCCTTTAGGATGCATTAATCACGTCACATGTCACATGACTGTGTTTACTGTGTGTGTATGCGTAGATAAGTTCATGTACATGACAACGGCGGTGGATCTAGTGATCACGGAGGTGGAGGAGCCGGTGCGCTTTCTGTTGGAGACGCGTGTGAGGGTGTGTCCGCCCACTGACAGGCTCTTCTGGCCTTTTAGCAAGCGCAGCTACACTGAGACCTTCTACTTGAAACTGCGACAGGTGAATAAACATAGACATAAACGTGAACAGCACTAAATATCAACCTTTCCAATATGGTGGACGTGTTGACGCAACAGGCTACATGGGTAGCCATATCAGTTGATGTTCTAGATGGAACACAACTATGTAATATGTGTGTGTGTGTGTGTGTGTGTGTGTGTGTGTGGGGCAGCTGGAGAGGAAGAGTAACACGGACACGCTGTACGAAGTAGTGAGTTTGGAGAGCGAGACCGAGAGAGAGAAGAAGAAAACGACGGCGAGTCCCGGCATCCTGCCCTCCTCTTCACACGGCTCCATGGCGCCCTCACCTCCTGAGGATGACGAGGAGGAAGGTGACTGGTCCACGACTCTCGAAACCTAACATATAATTATCATCAAATTGTCTTTCCTGGTCACATGACCAGATGACATAACAGCCATGACCTTTTTCACCCTGAGATGCAGATTAAAATGCGAAACGTAAAGATGACCATCCACAACAAACATCCTAAAATGCTGAAAGAATAAAGAGTCGGGTTAAAACTGCTATTTGAGGATAATTAATGATGAAATAAATTCTGAGTAAAGCTCATTTTAATTATTTTCGCTCAGTATGTGGGTGAGAAGCTAATCTGTGTGTACCGTAATTATGTGTTATGCTCGTTATTGTGAACAGATGAAGCACCGCTGCTGTTATTAGTTGTGTTAAAAGAGCAGAAAGCTCAGACTGATTCGGGACGTAATTATCCGATTCCTCCGTTCTTGGCTTTGTGTACATGAGTACATCTTACTTTAATAATAAATTATTCTACATTTCCAAACATGCATACAGAGAGTTCCCTGTTTACACACGCGGGATAAATCAGCAGAAACAGAAAAACCAATGACACACAAGTTACAAACTCTCCACTTTAATTACACTGCGCTGCGTTCTGCTATTCTTCTCCTCCATCTCATATTTCTCCTCTATTTTCTCCTACTTCTTATTCCTCTCCTCCTCATTCTTCACCTTCTTTTCATATTTTTCATTCTTCTCCTCCTCATTCTCATTCTACTCATACATCTCATTTTCATTCTTCTTCTCTTTCTCATTCTCCTCCTCCTCTTCTTTCTCATTCTTCTTATCCTCCTCCTTCTTGTTTTTTTATGACTACTAAAAAACATTTATGACTAAAAAATTTGACTGTTAAATTTATGACTATTCAAATCGTTGAAGTAAAAGAAATTAACCAAGAATATTATCAAGCTGTGTAATATCTAGCTGTGATTGCGTCGTTTAGATGTCAAAGGGAGCAATAACGCACAATGGAGGGAATAGAGGTGACGTCACTGTAGATGGGAGTAACGCAGCTCTAATGCCACGAAAACACACGCAAAAACCGGTCGAAAATGACTTTTGTGTAATTGACTTTACAAACAGATTCAACAAGAAATCTTTTTTAGAGACTGCTGAGCGCTAAAGAGCAAAGAAGCAAATGGAGGGAGATATTTTATGTTTAAACTGACTTTTGAGCAAATTAGAACGATTTTGTTCAGCCCTCGAGGTTTTATTATTTCATATTGACTGGAGGCATTTTTTGTTCTGCTAGATAAAATTGCTTAGCTGGAAGTCTGTGTGAAATATTGATCAGTCTTTCTCTTTTTCTTTCTCAGATAACGACGAGCCGCTGCTGAGTGGATCCGGAGACGTGTCTAAAGAGTGCGCGGAGAAGATTTTGGAGACGTGGGGAGATCTGCTGTCCAAATGGTGAGTCCTTAAATCCAGGCCAGAGCCGAGATTCCACTGAACGACGAAGTCAGGAATTTACACGTCACGTAGCTCAGCCATGACCCAGATAAATTCATTCTCACCAAATTCTCTCCTTCCTCCTGTTTAGCCCCGAGTCAGCAGTTTTGGTGTGTGAACGCTGATTGTTTGTTTGCTTGTTTGTTTATTCTCAATTAGTTTTTATGCAAACATTTTAATCAAGAATAATGATCTATGGTTTATTTTTAATGCATTTAATACATTTGGATAGGTTTTCTTCTCCACTCGTTCCTTTCTGTTTCTGCTTCTTTTCCTCTTCTTTTTTCTTCTCCTTGTCCTCCTTCCTTTTTGTCTTCCCTCTCTCCTCCTCCTCCTTATTTATCCTCTTCCTACTGCTTTCTTCTTTTCCTCCTTCTCCTCTTGCTCCTCGTTTTGTTTGACTTTGCTCCTTTTTCTTTTCCTTTTCTTCCTTCTTTCTCCTCCTCCTTTCTGCTTCTTTTTCTTCTTGTCCTTTTCCTCCTCCTCTTTTTTCCTTTCCCTCTTCTTTTCCTCCTTTTCATCCTCCTTCTTGTTCTTTTCCTCCTCCACCGCTCTTAATATTCTTTTTGTCTTTTCCTCCTTCTCTTGTTCCTTATTCTCCTCTATTTTTCTTTTTCTTAGTTGGACAGATTTTGCTTTAGCTCACAGGAGTGGATGATAGAGGTGCACCTATAGATTACTTTATTAAAGGAGTGTTCAACTGATGCATCTGATTTATTTATGATTTAGTGATGTGGTTTATCGCCATGTCAATATTGTATTGTCCTATTGTCCGGCCCTAGTGCAGTGTTTATACACATTATATACACATGTATATCTGCATTGTTTATGTATTATTTCCCATTTTACTCTAAATTCGACTCAGACTAAGCAAGTTCAAGGTTAGGGTAGGGTGCACAAACTTTTGCACTCAGCTGTACATTAATAGTGCTGAATTTGGGTTACAAAATGAGAGCTTCACAAAAATAAAAATAAGGTTTGCTGAGTAGATTTGGTAGCTTCGTGTGTGTGTGTGTGTGTGTGTGTGTGTGTGTGTGTGGAGACCACTGCTGCATTGTCCTTGAGCAGCATGACCTGGCGAGATAGATATATACTCTCTCTCTCTCACACACACACACACGCACATACGAGTGTCCTTTATGAATTTCAAACATTTACACACTTTGAGAATCACAGGACGTCAACCAGCGTCTCATACTCTTACATCACGTTCTTCTTTTACCACTGACATCGCACACACACACACACACACACACACTCGCGCACACACTCTCTCAGACTTCTAATTTGAGAACTCGTTCACAGGAGGGAAATGAGGAAGAGGAAGGGGAGAGAATGAAAGGAGGGATGGTCAGAGCCAGATAAGGGTCTTAATAATAAGATTATTTCCCGCCACCATTACTCTCATTGTTCTTAATCAGAACCTCGAGATTAATTCAATTAAAAAACCTCTTGAATTTAATTACAGACTGTGGCTGCCTCCGTGCCACATGGTGTGTGTGTGTGCTCACAGATCTGAACTTCACCTATTAAAAACACATTTATTACATTTCTATTACATTTCATGTGTACAAAGTGGAGCTCAAAGTGCTCCTATAATTTATTTACTACAAGTAAATCAATAAATAAAAAAAAGAAAAAAAGTAAACATATTCATTTATGTAAAAAGAAAATTGACACCAGTTTGATTTCTATTATTTACCTTTTTGCATCGCAAATTTATTTCTAATATTTGACCCTTAAAAACCCGATGACCCAATTAC
>JAQQZX010000009.1:20750751-20775125 GCA_030068355.1 Notoglanidium maculatum
AATATATTTTTTTCTTGTTACAACACCTGCAAGGAGAAAGAAACCATGGCAACAGTGTAAACAAAAATAATAACAATAAAAACAACGGACATCGATTATCAAGCTGGATATGAGCACATCTATTCACATGGTATTTATGAAACAATATGTAATTTTGGAGAAAACATTTGTTACTTGTACTCCTGCGTGTCCGCATTTACACTTTTCTGTAATTTGTTTCTGTTTTTGCAGTTTAGTCATCACTTCTCTTTCCCGTTCTGTGGGAGCGTTCCCTCTTATGGAGTTTTGTAGCCCTCATCAAATTAACTAAGCAGAATTTGTGAAAATTTTGTAAATCTGTTTTTTACATTTACATACATTACTAAATTAAATATGGTTATTTTAATTACGTTAATTAAAAAAAAGGCCTAGTAATAATAAAAATAAAAACCTTTTGGAAAGTAAAGAAGTGGCTAATGCATTTGTAATCTTATATATATATTACTCACAAATATAATCTATGTGTTTAATAATGTAATAATATTGATTTAATGATTAAATAATAAAAATGATTTTTGTATTAAATCATTCTGATCTGATCTACTGTTTCTAATTCCTTGAAATACTTTTATTCCAAGTAGTGCGTTTTCCTTCCAGTTCATCTTTTTACTCGTTTTATGCGAAAACAATTTAATGCATTTTTACTTTCATGAAGTTTTTAAAATGAGAGAAATTAAACGTTGTCAAGCACATTCATGCTTCATGTGAATAAGACGTCGAGGGAAGGAAACAATATGACCTCACTGATAAACCCTTGAGTTGGTAAACGATACGGTCCTGAAAACGGGTGTGTGTGTGTGTGTGTGTGTGTGTGTGTGTGTGTGTGTGTGAGGCCCTAGGGTCAGATGGGTGGAATGTGTGACTATGACTTCCTTTTGCATCACACTCCAAACATGAGTTATTGTGTTTTTTTTGTTTTTTTTGTAATTTCAGCCTGAATAAATGCTGTGTGTTGCATAAGCAAAAAAATAAAATATAATAAATCTAGCACAGAGGCTCGACGCTTTCCCAGCAGCAGCTGTTGTAGTCATCACCACATTACAGTTTTCTTTTGTTTTACTTCTGTTTCTGATCTGACGATCGGATCTGACCATGTTGAATATAAAATATTTAAACTTTTAAAAATTTCCATCGTATTCTGTTCTTTGGAATATAACTACATGTCTGAGTGAATGTTCGGAAGTTCTTGTCCTCAAAAAAAGCAAAAAAGAAGATGAAGAATCATGATTTAGAAGCTAGGGATTTTGAAATGAGATTTTATCTGGTCTATAATGCCATTTTCAGTTTCTCAAAGAAGGAATAAAACACTGCGTGTGTAGTGCTGTTATAGTGAAATAATCAACGTTAAAGTGGTGCGATGAAGCAGAGTTACAGTTACCGCCCTGATGTTGATTACTTTCCTACAACAGCACATCCCTAAATGTTTTATGCATAATAATCTTTATCCATTTTTAATTATGTTTAATGCTATGTAAGCTAGGGTTCGTGTTATAGCAGCTATAAACAGTGGTTCCCTCACCAGACTCTCTTCTTTTTTAAAAGCGTGAACTCCTCTGTCCCGAAGATCTCAGAAAACTGACAGGATAGAATCCTTCCATAAATGTTACATAAATTGCAGAAAACTTCACCAGTCCCTGAGAATTAGCTGTTGCTATAGAAACGATAATGTATTATCATATATGACCAATTAGATTTGAGAACTGAACAGCCCTGTGGTATAAATAGAAGCTTTTTTTTTAACAATTAGTTGAGAGGTTGGTTGATGGTCACCTGACAGGAAGTCAACCATTTACTGATGGTTTGTTGACACAAGCTGTTTCAGTCAAGCTTGTAATTTTACTTGATGATAAAAAAAAAAAAATAAAAACGTAGTTTTACATTCTTGTAATTTATTTTTTCTCCCCGTCTCTCAGGCACACGAACCTGGCCGTTCGGCCCAAACCGCTCCCGGCGCTCGTCCGCAGCGGCGTCCCCGAAGCCCTCAGGGGGGAGGTGTGGCAACTCCTGGCTGGCTGCCATAACAACGACCATCAGGTGGAGGAGTACCGTACGCTCATTACGAAGGTAAGTGGAGTTTTTACTTTGACTCGGACCCTGTCGGTGTCAGCCGACGTAGATTAGATTAGAAGTCTAGCCTAAGCAGATGTACAGTGGCAGATGCTAATTTAATCCGGACACTAGGTCTGATCTGTCTGGGGAACAGTAACGCACATTACGGTAAGTTTACCTGGATTTTGTTTATTAATTCTTGTCAATGCTTGACTACAGGTAGGTCATCTGATCATCAGAATGGAATCATAAGTTATGTTGCATGGAAAATGTAAAGACAGGAACTGTGGGGAGTTTTATGAGTTCCTGTATGTCCTGCGTACATGAAAAGATATTTGTGTCTCTCTCTCTCATCCATCTGTCTGTCCGTTTTTCCTCCCTGTAGACTTTGAATGAGAAATTTTCCAAACCACTCTAATATACTCAGTTTTCAAAATAATACTGCCAAACCTACTATACATGTTCTGGGCAAAGCTTCAGAGCACTTCCCTTCTTTTTATACCTCCATCACGCCTGCTTTCTGTTATTTTTTCATCCCTCGCTTTCCTTCCATCGGCTTCAATTCATTCTTCAAGGCCTAACTGCTCCTAGAGATTAAAAGCTAGGGCCACTGAAGTAGGTGAATGTCGTTAGGCTGTCGCACCTTACGTAAATACAGCATGGCTTTTTCTCTGCTTCTCTTTCTTTCCTTCTTTCTTCCGTAGATTTTCATCCCTCTGTTCTACCATTAGAACCCATTTTACTACTCCTGCGTCTTTTAAGATGAAGTCACAAAACTTGGTGCATGGTTTAAGCTGCCAAAGTACAGCACTTAGCTAATGACACTCCTTTATCTCACTCTTCTATTCTTTCATTCATCTCTCCATCCTTCCATAGCAATCCACTGATTTTTACTGCTCCTTCAACGTTTAAGGTAGAACTATCAAACTGCATATGTAGATTCAGTTGCTGAATTAAAACGCACAATCGTGCTTTTCATGTCTGCAAGTCTATTTTTTTCATATTCATGAATGTTTGACTTGAAATAAGTAGTAACCAATAAAAACTTTTATATATTTTATGTATTTTATATTATTTTTTTAAACAACGGAACCTTTTATGGTATTTTGTAGGCTTAACAAAATGCACCTTTTCTTATTTATAAAAAAAAAAGTATTCATTTTTTATTTTAGTGAGTGCCAGGAAAAGCAACATAAAAATCTGTTTTCTTGTCTTCTCATTTCTTCAGAATGAGAAAACGAATGAACAGTGTTTAAAGGTTGTGTTTGTGTATTAAAGAGCATATTTTACTTTCCAAACTCGTAAGGTTCCATGGAAGCTGGTTTTAGCTGAAATAGCTTTTAAAAAAAACATTCATTGTGATATTCATTTAACTAATATTTATTCAACAATATTTTTCAAACTCTACTCATTTTATTATCTCAAATTTTAGAATTTTTGGATTGTTTATTATTATTTATTCATTTTAACATATTATATTTACATGTGTACTTTATAAATAAGTTGTTTATTTTAAAGCATATAATTTATTAACTATTTTGAAGCTAATGTTAAAGTTGTGTGCCTGCAAGTGAGTCTGCATATACCAGGAGGTTAATCCTGGTCATGTGAGTAATTTAAGATGTTGCCATGGTGATTATATAAGTATAAAGCTCCACCCACAAGCACTTGAGCTCTAACTGTTCCTGGTTCCTATCTCAGAACGGTTTCGGGATTCTGTTTTTCTTGACTGGCTCGAGTGTTAACTAATGTTTAATCCTAACATGTAACGTCATGTGATGGGCTTACTGGCGTCTTTGTCTACAACAACGTGTCTCTGTGTGTATTTCTTGACTATTTCTAAATTATTTCATTTCATTTCTTTTACAGTCTTGTTTTTTTTTTTTGTCTCACTCTTTGATTTTCTTCCACTCTCGTTTTTGTCCTCCCCCCCAACGGTTTCCTCAGATCTTTAGTGCCAATACATACAAAACACAACTTCTCGATAGCATTTCCAACATTTTTCCCGTCTCGGTTCCAGGCATGTCACGTCCGCTCTTAGGAAGTGACTGGGCTTTTATTGAAGGCTTAGTCATGTCACTAATGGAGGTATACAAAAGGTGTCTAAAAACTGGATAATAAAAGAGTTTGTGTGTGTGTGCGTGCGAGTGTGTGGATTTACACTCGTGCTCATGCAGGTGTTGATTTAATTTTCTCCTTAACTGGTAATGCCTTGCAGTAATGGTTCCCACGGTCCGGTTTGGAGCGCTTATGACTGATTTCCGGGAATGGTTTCCATCTCATGCTATCATGTAACCCGAGTTTTATTCTCACAGCCTGGAACCGCTGAAGCTCTGTTGATATTTTCCCTCAAAATGGATGACGGATTTCCTGAAGCAGGGCAACTTGATTTGCGCAAATGAGAAACGATGTGACGTTTAATTCAATTCAGTTCAGTTTTATTTTATTTGTATAGCACTTTTAACAACAGACCCTGTCACAAAGCAGCTTCACAGAAGTATATCAATTCTGAATATAAACTTATGAATCTATAAATGTATCTATGTATATCCCTAATGAGCAGCCTGTGGCGATGGCGGCGAGGGAAAACTCCCTCAGATGGCAAGGAGGAACCTTGAGAGGAACCAGACTCAAAAGGGAACCCGTCCTCATCTGGGTGGTGCTGGAGAGTGCGCTTACAGCTAACACACTTCTGTAACAGGGTCAAGATTTGAGTGTCGATGGTCATTTGAGTCCTATACGTTTAGCGCTATGCCATGTAATATTAGCGTTAATATGTATCTAAGGCCCTATTCAGACGTGGTTTTAACCTCCGGCTCGAGTGATCCGATCGCAAGTACAGGTGAAATGTGTAGCGCTTTAACACCCGTCTCTACTGACACTCGGGGTCAGATTTCATGCATCGTTTCCGCTGGAGGAAGGCGTCTCGTATAATTACATCTGTTTAATGCGGCGTTTTGTTTTCAGACGGAAACATCTTGCGAATACTATATGAACGGAGAGCCATTCGCCGTGATCCCGATTAACGATTACGGGTTTCCCAGCTGGGTCGGTCACACAGTCGATTTGTTTATGTACAGACACCTTTGTGTTCATGCTACAGATGTTGCGTGGTCGTGTGCGTACCGGATCACCTCTTGAGTGACCGGCTAACGACGTGACACGTTAGACCCAGTTCACACCTGCATTTAGCGGTGCCCACGTACGATCTGAGGACCCCGGATGCACGTTAACGCAAAGTATGAACAGGGACTCGGAGAGCTCTCATACCTACTTTAGTAGTCCATATGCCGAATCTGAGGAAAATGAATACATTGCTATTTTATTTGGTTTGGGTTTTGGTGCACATAATTAAATGAACCAAAAAAGGCACAAAAGGTAGAGTGGTGGCAGAAAGTTAAAAACTGCACGGCGTAAAGGATTATATAGTTATAGAAATAAATAGTTGAGAACATTTAACGTATTGCGTCCAGTGTTTAATTTCTCTTTTAGTGTGGTTCATCAGTCCAAATCTCCAGAACAAAATCTCCTTTTGCTTAGCTTATCAGCTCACATCTGCAAAAACAAAACACGAAATGTTTCCTTCACCTCCTGAGTTGATTCAGAGTCGATTCAGCTTCTCACTAGAGTTCGATTTGAAGCAAATGCAGACCGCCTCTCCGGTTGCGATTTCCTCGAGTGTGTTCTTACTTGATTAAAGAACCACACGGAGTCAGAGAACACACCAGGGTTCTGTTCAAACACACTGAACGGGCAGGTGAATCATTTTGTATGATTCATAGATTTTCCTCAGAACAGCTTGTTTCCTCTTGACCTTCTATTGTTCCTGATTCTGTTTCTGCTTGAAACATCTGAAAGTTTTACCGAGGAACGTTTTGTCCAGCTTTCCCGGCTGATCCAGAGCTGGCATGCGAGTAAACACGGCTGCTGGCGTGTCTCGGTGCGTACACCAGCGACGAGGCACTGCTGTTTTATTTGTGCACCTGCTCTGGTTCTGGATTCATGTCATCGGAATGAGCCAGGACCTCCGCGTTCCAGCTTCAGGCCTAGCTCTTTACAGGAAGCTGGCTAGTTTTGTATGCTAACCTATTCTGAATAAAAAATGTCTGCCTGCAGGCTTGGGATATTTTTTTCAAAACCTCATTGCACCTGCCAGTCACGTCGTCGTGCCCTTATGTGACCTGTCATGGAATTATCGTGCCGAATGACCCATAGTGCACCTCCTGAACGTTATTCCTGTCACGAATAATTTACATCATAATACAATCTGGCTGCAGTGTAAGTTCTCGTGTAGAGATCCTGTTTACTGCGCAGTTTTGTGCTAGTCCGTGTCTCCATGCTACGTGTTCTGTATCACGTTTCTGAAGAGATGTGTTTGACTTGATGTAGATAAAATCAGGGTAAGGGTTCTGGTTCTGGTTGTGAGGTTAAATCCACATGTTTGTGTGTGTTTAGTAAATAAATCTGTACATTTGCAGCCCCAGCGCAGAGCCACGTGGAGCTTCACTGCAGAGCCGGTGGTGTTCTACAGCACATCTGTGCCACGGCGTATGGAGAGGCGGCTTCAGCTGCGTCGCTCCAGATAAACCAGGCACTGCAACGTTTAGTTACATAAAACCTCACTAAACCTAAACACATATACTGTACATATAGATATATTAAAGATGTTATGATGTCACGGCGTGTGATTGGACAGTTCCTCAATGCCTGTTGATTTTTTTTTATTTATTTGTTTAACCAAAATGCAGATTAAAATGAATTTTTATAGATTATATATATTCGTTGCTTCGTCCAAATCTGTGTGTTTAATCCCTTGCTGTTGTTAACATTACATCACACTGAACATACTCGTGAAGAACACTCCGTTTCTGATCACCGCGAAACCAAACCGTGTTCCGTTTTTGGCTACGGGTTGCTGCGTACTGCCACGCTAGGCTTATATTTGTTTATTTATTTGGCTCAGCGTGCCGCTTTATGATTCACAGCCGCTGTCTCGTTCATCATATTACAACAACGTGATAAATACTGTTAGTATGTGAGATCTTATGTGAAAGTCATTCTCAGGAATATCTTCCTGAGGCAGAAGAACAGGTCATAAAATTCATCTTTACATTGTAATTTTATCCCATAATGAAAATTTTTTTGTTATTTTTATTTAATTTTTTTGCCTTGTTTATTGCAAATAGGTGTAATGTGTAAAAAAATTAAGTGTGTAATTTCTCTAAATAATCTCCGTTTCACTCAGACTGAGCGTTCCAGTGCTTAACTTAGCGGTGCCAGTGCTCACCTACGAGGCCGATCTCTCTGGAGGTTCAGGAAAGCCATGCGGTAATTTGAACCAGTTTCAGTTCCAGGACAGGCCTGCGTTTATTTAACTAAACTCCTGTATGTATGCAGCGTCAAGTCTCCGAGCTGATCAGTTGTACGTTGTGCAGTAGCGCTTGTGTAGTTGTGTAGATGGGGTTGAGGGAAGAGTGTTTTGTTTGCCTGGTTACGGGAATGTGGTGTTTTTACTCGACTCAGCCGTGCCACTCACAATTATGTAAAATCAACATCCTGCAGTAACGCCGCTCCCAGGTGGCTACAACATGTTCTCTTCTTCTTCTGCATGCCAGAGCCCAAATAAACTCTGTGTGTGTGTGTGTGTGTGTGTGTGTGTGTGTGTGTGTGTGTGTGGGGCAGTGACAGACAGACAGAGAGAAATAGATGTCCTTGTGTCTGTAGCTGATGTCATGTAAAAGACTTAAACAGACCATGGTGTTTGTGGTCCACCCTGTCTCTGTGTGTGTGTGAGAGTGTGTGTGTGTGTGTGAGAGTGTGCAGAAATTCCCATCACTCTTGTGTAGAACATTGACATGTTTCACTAATGACGTTTGAACATTAAAGGCAGGATTCTGCCCCCTGACCCCCCCTCTCTCACCCTCCCTCTCCGAGCGTGTATTAGAGCGCACGGTGGCCCTCAGGAGCCCGCAGCGTACTTCCGAGTGCTTACATTCACACTCGCTTGCTTTTTCTGTGCTAAATAATAAGTACGCTCCTCCATTTTTCAAACTTTGGCTTCTCAATCTTGTTCTGCAGCTCCAGCAAACACTGATTCCTCTTCTTTCTTCTTCCTCGTCTTCCTTTCTTCTTCTTTGTTGTCCTTCCGGTGCTTCCTTTACGGATTCACGCTGCCGCTTGTAAAACCGTGAAACGTGGAAGGCGCTCTCTAGAGGTTTGTCCGTTCTGGGCTCCTGTAGCGGCGCGACATGGCGGCTCCGTAGAGGAGGACCCGCTCCCTGTGTAGGTATAAAGGGCTCGCTCTAAACTTACACAAACACAATGCAACTAATGACAAAATAATGACTTAATAACATAAAGGAATAACACTAATTAATGAATACTTTATTCCGTTTCCGCTAATAGATCCCTCTAAATCCTACATAGTGGACCATTAAAAGATGCGGTTATTTTACGGGAAGAAACAAACGAATGTTTTCCCAGCAGGAGTGGTGCGAGTCTATCACTTTTTTATTTCTTTGTTTTCTCATTAGTTCTGTTTTATTAAACTTAATCCTGTGTGATCCTGTTTAGTCGTTAGAGTTCTGTATTATACATTATATTTCTATTCTACATCGTATTGTAGAATCGTATCGAATTGTATTTTATTATAATCTATTTTGTCCATTCTATATTTTTATTCTGTTTTACTTTATTATAATGCTATTCTGTTGTTTCTTTTTCTGTTCTATGTGATTGTTATTTCCTGTCTTTCTGCTCTGCATTCTATTCTATATTATTTAGTTATATTTGTTATATTTTATTCTGTTCCTCCTTGTTCTTCCCGAGTCTTTATAGTTTTTTTTTGTTTTCTATTCTGTTGAACTTGATCTATTCTTTATAAATTATATTTATATTTCACTTTATTCTATATTATTTCTATTCTATCCTACATCTCTATTCCGCTTCATCCTGATCTGCAGTTCTACTTTATTCTTTCCTCTGCATTTCTTCTCCGTTGAACTCTGATCGATTCCACATTTTCCTGTTCTGTTCTTCATTATTCCGTTCTATTGTACGTCATTCTGTTGTGTTCAGTTCTGTGCTATTTTATTGTCTGTATCCTGTTTCCGATTGCTCTGTTCTAGACTTTTCCATTCGGTTCTACTTTATTATTTTCTGTTGCGTTCTACTTTATCCCATTTTATCGTAGTCTTTTCAGTTCCGTCTTCCTGTATTTTGTCACTTTACTACATTAAGTTCTGTTGTACCTTATTTTATTTTATTCTGTTCAGTCCTGTTTTATTATTTTGTTTATTTATTGTTTTCCTGTTTATTATAATATTGTGCGAATTGAAGTAGGAACAGCGTATTATCACAAACACCGATTAATATTTATTCCTCTGTAACTACTGTCGCTTTTGATTAGTTGTTCTAATCTGCATTTTTCACTCCATCATTTGCGTTTTTTTTGGCCTTGCTTGAGAAATAACCGCTGTACGAGCTGTGGAAGACGAGCATCATTAACGTTTACTTCAGCCTCAGTGAGAGTATTGATCAAGCTGAGAGGAGAGATCTGACTGAGGCACTTTACACCACACGCTAACGGCACATTCGTTTGCTCCTGCAGCCGCGCCGAGCAGGCGCCGAGGGTTTACACTCATCACGCTACAAACTGTACAGGCTTCACCGCTTCCTGAACACTCGCTTCTGTGTGGTCTCCTTTTATTCATTAACTCGGGTTCAGTTTGTACTCTCGAATCATAAAACAAATCTAAATTAATACATTTAAATTACTTAAATCTGTTCATTTTTATTGCTGAGAAATCCCAAGGGCAAAAAAATATTGTATTACATTTAAAACTAAAAACTTTTTCTTTTTAAAAGCTGAACAAAATTATCTATCAAGATGCAATTTTTCATTCAGAACCTTTTTTGTTTTGTTTGTTTGTTTTGTTTTTGATAAACTGGATTGAAAAACAACCCATGAACTTATTTTATTTTGCGCTGATTTTGCAGCAACAAGACGCACGCGTTAAAGATCGTCATTAAGTATCGTGAGACGATATTACTTCCACATGTTTACGCTTATGCTTTCTCCAAAATCAGAACAGAATTTAAAGACTAAAACGTGGAATTCTAAAGCATTTATTTATGATTTTTTATGCATTTGAAAATATAAATATGACACAATCATATCGTGATAATTATCTTCACAACAGAATATTATTGTAATACATTTAAATTCCTTAAATTTGCTGATTTAACTGATAAAACAAATGTGGCAGAAATATCACATCGCGATACATGAAGACGTTTATGATGCGTATCTTGATGTTTATATTCCCTCGGGTTTTACTGCCAAGATCAGAGCTTTGTTTTATTTATTCTGCTTTAACAAAAAAATATATATTTGAATGAAGAAGATTGAAGCAATTGATATAAAAATAGACTTTTATCATTTTTTTAAAAATAAAATAAAATAATTTTTTACTTGTTACAGCCAGTCAACTCTTTAACAGGATTGTCATCAGAATGTCGTGCAGTATAATCACGAATGCTTTTGCTTAAAAAATGTATTAATAATAATAATAATAATAATAGACTTGCTGATGTTGGGTTAGAAAGCATTAACCTGCTCACATTATGTAGATTAATGATGTTAATTAAAGCAAGAATTTAAAGATTCAGGGAAAATATTGGGCATTAATTATTAGCTACATTATTCTGAATGCTTTAAACCAAGTCTTGGCTAATAGACGACACGCTAAGATCAGATATGTTCAATTGTAACGTTATTAAAGAATCATTATTTATTAGTGCTTGTGTTATAGCGCCTCTCTGAGTAAATACAGGTTGGAGGGAAACGTGGTCAGTCTGGGCTGGAAGCGCATCAGCCCGCCGGTTTCACCTCACACAGTTCTCACGTGGCGCTTCAGTAACTCAAACCGCTTCTGTTCCGTGATCTCCGTAACGTGACTTCTGGCCTCCGTTTCCATGCGATAGCGTCTGATACTGAACTCGCCGTACCGAAACCAGAGGTGCGTTCAAAAATTCAGCGACGTGAGACGAACCTTCCAGGCGAAAGCCTTTTGTGTAGACATTACAATTTTAGCTCGGTCTAATTTAGCATACTCTGGCAACCCTAATTCTCCAGGCTGCTAATTCTAATAACAACCCCGGTATCGATTCAGAATTGAAATGCCTCATGCTTTAGCTGTATGTGATGTATGGGAGTTAGTCGAAACGAACAGCCGCAGAGAGCGATGCGGTCGCTTAGCTAACGCTAAATATTGAAACGATCGCGGACAAAAAAGAAGCTTTCCGACAAAGTATCAGTGCGTTAGACAAGTTAACCAGTTGGATTATTGTAGGAAGATTCAGTGAAATCGAACGCTGGTGTATATTTTCTGTGATGACTCCCATCTGGGCACGCGCACCTCCCTTAGTCCATCGTCCGTGTTTGTTTGCCGAGAACGTTCCCAAACGTTTGAATGCACTGCAGTCCTTACAGAGAATTGCGTCTTAAAGCTCAGTTTAACTATAAAAACCATCTCAAAGCAATTTTACAGAAATTTCAGATGAAGATTTAGATCTGTAATGACAACGACAGAAAGTTAATCCACGTCATGTGTTTCTGCCTGCAGGAAGATGTAGTCTGAGGCTTTCCTGCCTTAAACCAGCGGGTGGATTCCATTCACATTGATTAACACCTGCATTTATTTATTTGTTACATCTTAATGTTTATTAAAATTATTCGAATAATTTAAAGAAATCGTCGTTATGACAACACATGAAAACATTTTATGATTTTTCTTTTTTTAAAGCAGTTCTTTTTTAAAACGCAGTGCTAATCTCAGCCAGATGTGTGTTCCGTCTTGCTACGTAGTGATGTTGCTGTTGATCTCGGTGTTAAATCCCAAACAGCTGCCGAATGTTGCGGCTGTCCCGTGTATAACCTTTAACCCTGTTACCTCAGTGCAGAATTTCTCCGCCATCTTTTCCACCGTCTCTCATTACAGTTCAGAGCGATCATCGTCTCCTCCCGAGGTTTTTTTATCCCCGTGGTGTTAAACTCGGTGTCTGAAATCTGCTGACCGAGGCTGACTGTGTAATGAAGACGTGACGGTCCGGTCTGGCCGTAAACTGGATCACACATCGAGTGTCTCGTGATTGTGCTGTTTTGTTTTGGTTTTTTTTTCCCCCTCAGGCAATTTCAGACGTGTCCTCTTTACCTACTGACCTCAAAATGCACTGCACACTGAAGTACCAGCTAAATTACACAAGCCTCCATACCTGATTAGAGTCCACAAAGAAAACCAAGACTTTCACATGAATATAGCACACAGAAATCAATAACAGTTAAACACAAAGAACAAGATAATGTAGCCTTGTACTGCCTAATAATAAATGTAACGTTAATTTATTTTGAATTAATCCATGACGATGGTGATGTATATAATAATGCAGGCTGTAGAAGGCCCAGTAAAACACAAACTTTCAATTAGTGCTTTTTGGAAACTACTGACATGTACATTATTGTTTATTTCAGTCCAGGTTAAAGTCAGGATTTTCTACTGGCCAGCTTAGGGCTTTTGTCCATCCTGGGGCTTGTTCTGTCCACCTTGAGGCTACTTGTGGGCTACTTTAGCCTGGGGCTTTTTTGGTTCTTCTTGGAGCTTCTTCTGTCCTGCCAGGTGCATTTTTCATCCAGCCAGGGACTTCTTGTGTCCAGTCTGAGGCTTCTCTTATCCAGCCTGGGACCACGTCTATCCATTCTGAGGCTTGTTCTCCCCAGTCCGGGGCTTTTTTTGTCCAGCCTTGGGCTTGTCCTGTCCATCATGAAGGTTTTCTATCCAGCTTAAGGCTTCTAACATCCAGCAAGGGGCTTCTTTTGTTCATCCCCAGGCTTCTTCCATCCAGCCTAGGGCATTTTCCATCCAGATTCCAGCTGCTGTGCATTCTGGGGCTTCTTCTGACGAGCTTGAGTCTCCGTCCATTCCTTTTAGGGCTTCTTCTGCCCTCTCTGAGGCTTCTTTAGTCCAGCCTGGGGCTTTTTCCTTCCAGCATTGAACTTCCTTTGTTCCTTCCATGGCTTCTTCCAACCAGCCTGAGGCTTTCTCCATCCAGCTTTGGGCTTCTTTTGTTTATCCAGAGACTACTTCCATCCAGTCTGGTGGTACTTCTGTCCAGCATGGGGCTTCTCTTGTCCTGTCCGGAGCTTCTGCTGGTCAGATCAGAGCTTCTTCTGTACAGCTTCTTCCATAGAGCTGTTGGCTTCTTCTGTCAAGCCTGGAGCTTTTTCCGATTACTGTGGCTTCTAATGGCCAGCTTCCATCCAACCCAATACAGTTGCATAATACAGTTAATCTAAAAGTCATTTGGAAAATGTGTATTGTAATGTGCAATGGATTGTGTTCTTTGAACGTGCTGTAAAGTCATATTGATGTTTCGTAAATTTGCCCCATACACACATGAGTAATACATGTCGCATGTAACATATAACACAGGACTATAGTGAGATTTATTGTCCATCATCAGTACATGCATGCACGCGCGTGTGTATACTGTTGGAGCCTCTTAGGAATGGCGATTTATTTCCCGACGTAACCCAAACAATGCCCGCGTTCTCGTAACTCACCATTGTGTTTAATTCAATAGAACCATTGAATTAGGCACATTTCTATTTTGAGATGATTTCATGCCCTGCAGGTTGAACTTCTCAGCCTGACCGATGGAACCGCAGTCCACGTTTATTTCCACAGTAAACATTTCACTCGTACGTATAGAATTCCCACCGATTCTGGTGACAGCTTTCTCCTCTGCCTCGTGCTCTAATGGCAGAGTTAATACCCAGTGTTGATTTTAATCAGAGCTCTGGGCATAAATACAGGAAGTTTCCTGACACCGAGGGCTTTAGGTGACGATAGATTTGATTTATATTCTCAGAACAGCTTCACCTTTTCCACTCTTTATTCCCTCGGTTTATTTGCACCTGTTGCCATAGAAACTTCACAGAACGAGGGTTGTACTCCTAAAACATCAAGAGAGTTGTCTGACTATCGATTCAAATTTTGCATGTGAATACTTTTGCAAGTCACTGTAGTGATTTCTGATGGATTGTTGCCTGCATACACATCGAATTCTTTGGTGTGTTCCCAACCTTGCTCATGTTTGTGTTAATAATAAGAACTGTTTGGCCCGGAGATTTGCTTTAAGTTGTCTTGTCGTCATCACATCAACATCGAATCAGCTGCTTCCAGTCAGTTTGTAATTAAGACGTCAATCCAAACCAGTTAATTTGTTAGGAAGACTCACTGTTTCTTTACTTCCACACTGTTTGTCCTTTCGTTACCTCTTCACTGAAAATCTCTGACAGCTAGAGCAGAAATGCATAGACAGTTAACCTATTTCAGACCAGAAAACATTTTGAGGCGTGGATAACAAAAAGCTGTGTATTTGGATGCAGAAAAGTTATCCTAAGAACCGCAGTTAAACGTGAGCATGCCGTAAAGGACAGAAGTGGTGTGACGTTCAATTGGAAATCTAATCAAGTCATTAACGTGCCGTGATGCGCTAACCCGCATGATGCTAGTTTTATAGTTTTTCTGGTTTATTCTTGAGACAGACACACACTGTCTTTTCATGCAGTCTGTGTCATGTCCAGATGTAAGAGATGGACTCCTCACACATTACCCCCATGCAGTGAAGAGCAACAAACATCTCACACAAAGCCTGTCCTGTTGGTCTCCTGCCCCTAAACTGTGACTTCACACTTGCACTCCAGCAGGATCCGTTATCCAGAGCCAACCACAGCACAGCGTCTCATCTTTCGCCTGTTTAGAGAACTAAACAGTCGAGGAACTGGGAATGTGGAGGAGGTGCTTGAACCTTTACAGTTCTCCTACAGAGCTGAAAAGCATATGAGCATATAAGCAACTCTTTATAACCTTTTCATAAAGAAAACTCCACAGTGAACGACTTGCATCTTCAGCGGTGTCCAGGATTTATTTTGTAATGAAATTCAGTGTTATTTTAGTTTAAACCTTTTATCGACACGTTGGTCTGTTTTTGCTTTGGTTAACCGTTTCCTACATTACCCACAATGCAGCTCGACTACCTGCTAATAGTGGTGCAGTTTGATTTAGCCCTCCCTAAAGAGCACTAAACTAAAGAGCACAATCCAGCAGCACTTTAATCCTTCATCTTGGCAGCTCTTTCACCTCCTCATCTGTGCATTCTGCTGAAACAGATCGGTTTCCGGAGCGTCGTGCTAATACCGCTAGTCATCACACCAATCATCCCATAGATCACTAACTAGCCAAACCGAGTCTCTGCTGTAACTTGGTGCAACTGTGTCCTATAGCTGCATTGCATTCTGGGACTGAGTGTGTGCGTCAGAAGTCTTCCACTTTGTCTATGCTGGATTTCTCATTATGATGATGTTGGGTGCAAATAGGCAACAGGTAAATAGGCTTCCAGCAAGTCCAGGGCTTCATCTGTCCATCCTGTGGCATCTTCTGTCCAGCTTGGGACTTCTTCTGGCCATTCTTGTGGTTGTGGGCTTCTTATGTCCAGCATTGAGCTTCATTTGGCCATTGCTGTGGTCCTGGTCAGCCTGGGGCTTCTGATGTCCATTCCAGGGCTTCGTCTGTTCAGTCTGGGGCTTTCATCCTGGGGATTCTTCCATTCAGTCTAGAGCTTTATTTGTCCAGCCTAGGGCTTCTTCCACCCAGCTTGGAGCTTCTTTTGGCCATCCTTGTGGTTCTGTTCAGCGTGAGGCTTATGTCCATTATATACAGCCCAGGGCTTCGTCTGTCCAGCCTGGGACTTCTTTTGGTCATCCTTACGGTGGCTTCTGTCCAATCTGGGGTTGCCTGGGGTTCTTTTGTCCAGCCTAGAACCAGAATAACATTTTCATTTAGTGCAGTGTGGGTGTAATCAACTAACTAGGCCCTGCTCCCCAAAGTGTGGAGCTGAAATTGTGTATAAGGCAAGAATTTGTAGACAAATTTATACATTTGGATTAGCACTGCTATTTAATTTAGTTTTGTTTTATTTTATTTTATTTTATTTTAAAATCAGAATACAATGCCATACGAGTGTATGATTTGAGAAAACAAAAATCGTTAGTTGTTACATTCCTCCAGCGGAAAACAAACAAAATCTTACAGAATTTCTAGCTGGAATTCGGGTCGCAAACCAAATTTCTCTTATGTTTTAGTACTGAAAACCTGCCAGCTGTGCTTCTGTTTTGATGGGGCAGTAATTGCGGCTGAGCTGGAGGGTAAACCTGAGCTCTGGAAGACGTGATCTCAAATCAGCCAGCTCACCTTTTGCCTTATTCACTCTCCCACACCGTATTTTGGTTTTGCCTCCTCTCTCTTTGGATCTTTTGCTTTCTTTCAGCTCTCTCGGTCTCTCATTGTCCTCTTTGTAATGGATGAACTGTATGTGGTCGGCTCTCCACCTTTCACTCGGCTCTATTTTTAGCCCCTCGTGTGCCAGGCTGAGGGAATGCATGAAGACACGGGAGCATATCTTGAGATCCAGCAAGGAGAGTGTGTGTGTGTGCGAATCCAGCAATAGAGTCCTGGCATTATTCGATATTACAGTTTGAATCATTTCAGTCCCAAATAATTTACTGATGCGAATTCACTGGTGTGAATTATTAAAACCTCGGAGGCAAGTGCTGCAGAAGTTTGGCTTCCACAGAACAGCAGCTATGTGGCTCTCTCTTCCCAGCAGATTTGCATTGTAACTGTCAGTGGATTTATTAGTCAGACTGGAATCTTATTCTGTTAAGAGCAGGAAGATGAATAGGTACAACTGTCCACTGCTGCTAAAGGCTGCCTGCACTTTACTCACATTTGCCTATTAAAAGCCAGTATGTGTTAATGAATAAATAATTCCGCTACATTTGATTTGTCCTAGTACCTAGTCGGAAGATAATCATATCTGAGGAATGGTCCAAGATTGGATGTAATGGTCAGAGAAGAGATTTAAAATAAACAAAATACCAATAAGGACAAATTGATAATCCTTTTATGGGGCTAGATGTGGGCTTTTTCTTGTTGTTGTTGTTTGTTTGGCGATGGTTCTACCCTTCTCAAGGGGTTTTAAAAGAACTTTTAAGGTATCCACAGTTTTTCTGCCTGGAGGAAAGAAACCTAGAACTGGAAAGATTCCAGTAAAAACACCTCTCTTCAATTCTTTCAGCGATTCCATTTAGTTTAAAATGTTCTTTTATTATTACTTCCAAATGAACCCCCTATGGGAAAAGGCTCTAGTCTACTCTAGTGTTCCTTGGAAGTTTAATGGTTCTAGCTTTCCAAACCCTTTGGTACAAGAGAGACCTTTAATCCTAGGGTTCCCCTAAATTGGCAAAGCAAATAATAATTAGTGTTGGATACCTTTTTTTTCAAAGGTATTTTACACTCTAGCGTTTTATATATGTGAGGTTTTACTGTTTGAAAGAAGGACAAAGAATTTTTTATGGTGCTTGATGGAGGATGGAAAAAACCATGATTGTGCTGTTTGGCAGGAGGTTTTAACTTTGAGAGTGTTTGTTTTAACCACCGTACAGACCTGAAATCCAAGGGGACCCCATAAACCCACCTGTTTTAATGCTTTAACTATATCTCGAAACTCGTTTTAAACTGATGATGCCGAACATTACAGCCTCTGTATTGTTTACTCTCCCGGCCCCAGTGTTTACGACTGCGGCTTTATGGTTCCCCTAGGCATCAGGCATCATGCTGCTGTGTTAATGGTTTAGTACACTAGAGAGAATATATGTACAATGATGACAATTTTAGCATTATTTTTATAGCAGCTGTTGGACAAAGGTTACCATTGGCCTGCGTTCATGTGAGGGGAAAGATTTACATTTTATTATTTTTACATTTTGTTAAAGCAGTATCTGCCACATAAGGGGATACCTTCTCTTGTGCTCATATGAAAACATTCAAGTTTATGTACACGTCTAGCCCAGAGAAGGGGAATGCCTCAGTTCTTGTTTCTGTATCTGCTCACTGGCTGAAGGTAGAAAGTAGGAGGAGCTTCATTGCTGCTGCAGCATGAGAAGCACTAGAAGGGAGGGAGAGAGGGAGAGAGGGAGCACGAATACATCAGTGCTGTAGAGAGAACGAGGGAGGGAGGGAAACGGAGAGAGAGAGAATAAGAGGAAGGGAGGGAGGAAGGGAAGCGAGGCTGGCTTTGCTCTCTGCACCGCACCACTCTCTCCCTCATTACCATTCCAGACACTGCCTTCTCTGAGGAGAACCCTTAGCTCTGTTTGAAATGCCAATCACCGCTGGCTGTCCTTTCATCCGCGATCACACGCACTGAAAGCACGAGTGAGCGGGAGCCCCGCAGATGCTGAGAGGATTTCCCGCTTTTCTCCTTCCGACCAAAGTTACTCTGGGAAAAGCAAAATACACATGGATAATGCTGTTTAGGATTGCAGGATCTTGACTAGACTGTTTTCCATCTGTGATCTCACCAGCAGACTAATCAGTGCTACGAGGAGAGATGGGGATCCTTTAATCAGAGTGGTAAGGACTTCACTTCCTCTTTCCTTTTCATTATCCACTTTGACTCTGGCATCGGTCGGTCCTGCTCCATCACAGCTGTGCCGCTCCTGGAAAAAGGCAAAAACTAGACTAGGAACTCAAGGTTGAAGGTGGGGGACATTAGTGCGGGTACGTCCTGTGTGGTTGCGGATTGGATCGTATGGTTACTTTACTGCCCTTCTTGCACCGTGTGTACCCGAGATATAGACTTTCAAATATAGAGCTTTTGTATAAAAGGATTCCCGTAGACCGCGGAAGCAAGCGACTCGTTCTGCTGAGATGGCAGACATCAGGCACAGGCACGTCTATCCCGTCTACCGGGGCCAGCAGCAGTCTGGGCATTATCTGCGGAGTTAGGCCCCCCCTGAGGAAACATTCCTCCATCTCGTTCCCCACACCTTTTACAAGATGAACACAACTGAGCTGAACCAGAGTGCTGTGACCTTCTGCCTGCTGGACATTGGTTACTCTCAGATCTTCAACACGTGCCTGCTGGAAGTTGTTGTCATCCTCTTTCTCACCGTGCTCATCATCTCCGGTAACTTGGTCGTCATCTTTGTGTTTCACTGCGCACCTCTACTCAGCCACCACACCACCAGCTCTTTCATCCAGACCATGGCTTATGCTGACCTGCTGGTGGGAGTAAGCTGCCTCATCCCGTCCCTGTCTTTGCTACACCGCCTGAAAGGGCTGGACGAGGAGCTCACCTGCAAGGTGTTTGGTTACATGGTGTGTGTGCTGAAGAGTGTCTCCATGGCCTCACTGGCGTGTGTTAGCGTGGACCGCTACGTGGCCATTACGCGACCGCTGTCCTACGCGGCCCTGGTGACACCGTGCCGTCTTCGTGCCTGCATTGCACTCATCTGGATCTACTCCTGTCTGATCTTCCTGCCGTCCTTCTTTGGCTGGGGCAAGCCTGGATATCACGGTGATGTCGTCGAGTGGTGCTCATCATCCTGGGGCACCCAGCCACTCTTCACTGCCTTCATTGTGGCGGCACTGTACGCACCCGCAGCCCTCACTGTGTGCTTCACCTACGCCCACATTTTCCGGATATGCCGCCAACACACCCGACAGATCAGCGAGCGCCGGGCGCGATTTGGCCCGCAGGAAACTGAGCCGGGTGAACCACCCGGCCCTGACAAGCGCTACGCCACAGTTCTCTTTCGCATCACCAGTGTGTTCTACCTGCTTTGGCTACCGTACATCATCTACTTCTTGCTAGAGAGCGCTGGAATATACCGCCATCCTGTAGCCTCCTTTTTGACCACATGGCTTGCGATCAGCAACAGCTTCTGCAACTGCCTCATCTACAGCTTGTCGAACAGTGCCTTCCGGAAAGGCCTCAAGCGCCTCTGTTTGATCTGCATAAAACGCACAGACACCAAGAAACCCCCTGGAGTGCCACCAGCTCCTCCTCGCCCGGCCTGTCACGTGTAACGCCCAGTACAGACAGGAGAGCGTTGCATATTGTCTGTCGCCAGCTTGTCTCAGTCAGTGGAAACAGGCTTGTGTTGGCATCTGGGTGGCATTCCCAGGTCTTGTCCCAGAGTCTGGTTGTCTTCGTGACAAATCCTCGAGGCAAAGGGGTCAACCTTTCACCCCGACCATCAATGTTGATGGGGTAGTTAGGGCTGCTGTTTTGTGCAGCATTGAATAACAGTTGTTTATGCAAAACATGACAAACCAGTAGATGAAGAAAAAATGTCATGACACTGAAAGTGTAATAATCATGGGTATGTATGCGTATATATATATATGTGTGTGTGTGTGTGTGTAGATGTTTTTTTTGTTGTTGTTTTTGGGGCAAGTGTTATCAGAGAATCCAGTAACTAATCATGTGCCACATTTCCTCGTTCTTCCCGTTAGCTGCTTCTTTGGTGACATGTTTTTCTTTTGGTTTGGTTTGGTTTTTTTGCGGATTGTATAACTTCGCTTCTGGTCACATGACGAATGTAAAAGTGGATCAGCAAACAAACTACCATTCTGCCTGACTCTAGATTGCACAAAGATGCACTTTCTCACTGGAAGACATGGGACCTCATGGCATCGCTCGCTCTGTTGTTTAAAACTATTTTAACCATCACCCATGGCTGAAGTCAATCTCAGAAGATCAGCAGCTGAGCAACCTTTCTTTTTTTGACTTTTCAGAATCGCATCCCTGGATTTGCATTGAGACAAAGATGTGATGTTTCATCAAAACATGCAGCATAAGTGTAGCAGAGTTGCCTTGGCATGTTTGGTTTACTTTCCAAAATGGAGTTCTCGAACTATAGTGCTGTATGCCTTATGGTAATATTTATGACAAAAAAAAAAAACACACCTGGTTGAAGGACACATGAATACAATCAAGCAAAAAAAAAACAATTAAGGTTATGATTTGTGCAAAAAAAAAAAAAAAAGGCTACATGACTGTTTTAGCAAGTATTTCCTCTGTATTATCAATCTTTCTGTACATAATTCATAATTTATATATGTGAAGGTGCCAAGAAAATGGAGGACACTGGAATCTGCCTCCTTTTCATCGTCGTCTCGTTGGTATATCCCTCTGTGAGCGTGAAGTCAGTTTGTTGTCACACTGGTCAAAACTTCAGCGGTACTGTTTTACTGTAGATAGCTTTGTCTTCTAGTTGACCAAAGTGAAATATTTAAGGGATGTTTTTTTTATTCTTGGAAAAAAAAGAAAAAAACCCCAAAACATAATGATTGAAAATGCCATGTTTGAGAACATGTATGCGATAGCGTCTCCTGTATCGTGCGCTTGGAAAGAATCTATTTATTATATCCGTATCATTATCATTATAAAAACGTGTGTCTTGATGTTTTATATACAGTAGAACTGTGATGAAGATAACTTTCAAGTAACAGCCAGTTTTGACCAGCAAAAGAAAAAACGTATTTTTTGTCAACACTTCACTGCATGTCCGATTAGACTGTAGATTTACTTTTCTAACTCTGTGATGTACAGCATTATATAAGAACAGCGACGTCGTCTTTGTACATAGAGATGTACAAGCTGTCAACGTGAGAGTGTTTTAAAACTTGCAGTATAAATGTGGTTTTAGACTGTTTCTTAACTGCCATGTTAGGGCAGGGCGCTGTGCAATATGTCTGTTTTGGAGGTTCTGAAGTAAAATGGCAGAACCACAATATCACATACAATAGAGGGGAAATAAAGGGCTTTTATTTGTTCCACGTGTTCCAGCTGTGTGTTGAAACTTCAGATCATAATCTAGTGGCCTCTGGCCGTGTGCTTGGACGCATTTGGACTGTAGCTGTAGTGTTCGAGTGAGAGCGAAGTGAGCCTAGCGTTAAGTCTTAACTCCAGAGCCATCTTTATTATTAAGTGCACATGACTTTGTGTTCTGTGTCTGTGTTCGTTAGTTATCCTAAGCAAAGAAACAAAAGTGCAAAAGCTCTTCTTCTGATTTTATTTTCAGTTTCAGATTCTAAACCACACTCGGAATACACTTTTTAAAGGACCGATTTCAGAAGAAGGGGTTTTTTTTTGTGGTAAAAACAACATTAAGGGGTGGGCCATATGTCAAAAATATCTTATTGCAATACTTGAAAATATTTGATTTGTTCAGTATGCACTATGTTTCAAGATATGCTACTAAATCGGCAAACAATTTAACACCGAAAAGCGGAAACAGGTAACGTTTTAAAATAATAAACATTCAGGACTAAATTGTAACATTGAATGGACTGCTGTCAAATCCAAATTTCTAACTGTTATAAAATAAACGTTAATGATATTGCGATACCTGCGATATCTGATGTAATCTTGATCATGATATCGATCGTATCGTCATCTTTTCTAGCTTTCCATCAAAGTGTACCTTGAATAATTTTGAACGTTTTTACTGCAGAAATGATAGCAAAGTAAAAACATCTTAAACACTAACAGATTTTAAAGTCGATTAGTCCTGTTTGTTTGTTTTTTTCAAATTTCAGCTAAATTTTTCAAAACGACTTGCTTCTTTCCAATAAGCAGTTAAAATAAGACAATTTTGAGTAACCATATCTCAAAATAGATGTTTGCAGCATTTCTACTAAGTTACTTTTGAGAATCTTGATCATAAAAAAGGACTGGAGTCCAGTTTATATTTGTGTATCTGTGCAAATTTGTGTTCACTTTATTAGCAAATCAACTACAGACTTTAATTGTATAACATCAATATATTATAATAATGCGGTTCAGATCTGCGTAGAGAGAGAAAATGAGTGATTTTACACCGATTCGTACAAATTTTGTCTGCCCTGAAACAAATAGCCGGTATCTTAGAACAATTTAGGATTTTCCCTGGTGTTAAATTGAGAAGTGGGGAAGAATGGATGGAGTAGATGTAGAAATAAGGTTAACATCGACGTGAGGTTTACTTCTAAAGGTTCAAATATTTTTGTGCTTTCAGCTTTATGAGATTCTGACTCGGATGAACAGCCGTTTTGAGATTTTGCGACATCAAAAGTTTTGACGTTCTGGCTAGAAAACCTGTAAAGTACCGTAACGTCCATGCGGAAAGTTCAGTTTATTAAGAATATTGCATGTCACTAACTAACGTTTGTAATATTTAATACGCTAGTACTATGTTAATATGCTGATGTTAGTTGTGATGCAAGATTTCGATAGATTTTGATGTGTAACTGTTATGACATTTGCTTTTTACTTTTAAATAACAACGTTGATGTTGATTGGATAATTCCAACTCTTGTTGTGTTCTTCCCGGATGATGATTGGCTGGCAGACAGAAACTTATAAAAACTACGTTACGTGTAAGTTTGAATTTTTTTTTAACACTAAAAATGTAACATTCCAGGAAAATGCATGTTTTATGGAGGTAATGCGTTTTAAACCAAAATGGCAGATTGAACCTAACTATTGGTAGTTATGGTTCATAACTATTGAACCTTTTATGATATCTTTACATCTCTGTAATTATCGAAGCCAATTCTCAGAATTTTGTCTTGGTGGACGAGGCGATGGTTTTCAGAGTACCCCATGTCAACTTTGGTCCTGGGGAAATTTAGGCGAAAGGTTTCTGCGCTGATGTCATTTTTAAAATGTTTATTTATTTATTTAGCGTTTTTATGCCAGCGTTCTTGGGTTCCTTTTTGTTTTTTGTTCTTTCTGTGATGCCAAAGTTTGTTTTTTTTTCCCTTTCCTGTGGGAAAACCACTCTGTTCTCGCAATCAAAGTCAAGGGCTACTCGTCTCCAGGGAGGCGCTCGCTCTCCCATGCTGCCGTGCCGTATTAGGACGTGGGACCTCGCTAGGCTCGGGCCGGAGCAGTGCGTGTTCCCCTGCAGTACAGCGCGCGCACACACACACGCACACACACACTTTAGTTTTAGATCTGATTTGCAGTACTTATTCAGTTTGCCGGTGTATATTTGATTTAGCATCTGATCGGTCCTGTTTTAAGTCCTTTTTTAATGGGAAATATTTTTTGTTTGTTTTTCCCAAAAAGTGTATTCCGATTGTAGGTTTTTCCCACCAACAGAAAAAGACCTTAACACGTGTACGGTGCGTAGTCGGTGTGTTAGCTGCTCTACTGTACTTTTTTTTAAATGTCATGTATGTTTTAGCATAAATATTTCTTGATGATATTTATACTCTGGTATATCTGCACTGAGCAAATAAATGTGATCCTGACAGATGTGTGTGTGTGTGTGTGTGTGTGTGTGTGTGTGTGTGTGTGTGTGTGTGTGTGTGTGTGTGTGTGTGTGTGTG
>JAQQZX010000009.1:20776107-20788251 GCA_030068355.1 Notoglanidium maculatum
GCCCTCCCCCACCCCCCCCCCCCCCCCCCCCCCGGAGCTTTTATCACACCAGTCCCAGATTTCATAATCACCTCAGCTAAAGAAAAACAGAAGGCCATTTTTGCCCATTGTTGTCATTCAGGAAGAACAACTGGGACGCCAAAAGTGCAGCGTTTCCCACGGACTCCTCCCTCCATCCTCCATCAGACACACCCACGTTACCACACCAAGTGTTCCTCACCGTTACTCAAACTTCACTACAATTGCAATACTGCAATAAAGCAAACAATTTCCCTTTCAGGTAGTAAAATGAGAATTCCTGCTGAAATCTGAAATTCACAACACCGACACACTCCCCACCCCCGCTCACTCACTCACTCACCCGCTCGCCCACTCACTCACCGACTCACCTCTCGCTCACTCACTTGCTCACTCACTCCCACTCATCCACTCATTCACTCACTGACTTTCTCACTCACTGACTCTGTTTATCTGTATCTGTCTTTCATATTCATTAATTTATCTGTCCATTTCAGTCTGTTTATTTATTGACTCATTTACTTATTTTTAATTATCTGTTAATCACTTACAATGATTAATAGTGGTGGTGATTTATAATCCTTTATAGTACTAAATCTTTATAGTAGAAAGATACGTATATGTATAATTTTTTTGGTAATTTATTCTTTCATCTGTCCAGCCGTTCATCCATCCATCAATACATATATCTGTTCATTCATTCCTCCATTTATTTATTCATTCATTCAGTCAGCCTGTTCATTCGTCTGTTCACACATCCATCCGTTTGTCTGTTTGTTTGTTTGTGTATGGAGGCTCAGTGTGCCGCATTTTCAGAAGTTTATGGGAAAGTCTTTGTGGCTTCTCAGTTAAAGTGACGCTACTTTTTTAGTTTCTTAAGAGAGAAAAATAAACTCAGGAAATGACTTTAGGTACCGACTCGTTTCGTGGACATTTGACGATGTTAATTGTAACTATAAGTGGATAAAAACTGTGACTCTTTCGTTAATATAAATTGTAATCATTGGAAAGTTGCGTGAGGAATGAAGCACTTTCCAGCATAGCGTGATGTTATCGGGAAATGATCTGGGTGGTAACAGAAACTCCACGTGGTTGATTAATTTCCTATAACAGCATCACACACAGTGGTGTTTATTTTTTACTTCTCCCATTTCACATTATGTTCATGATTAAAAACAATAACAAAACATTCCATTCATTTTTTCGGTATATGCGTGATGCATTAACTCAATACGGCGGCGTCTCAAGTTTCTGTTTGCTTTCTTTATTCTTTCTGTCTGTCTTTCTTTCTTTTTTTCTTTTTTTCTTTTTTAAAGTCATGGCACAGTGGGGTGGCGAGGGGGATGAGGTGGAGGAGGAGGAGGTGGGGGTGTTCCTGGTTCCTGGGAACCCTTGAGAGAAGCTAATAATAGAGGAAGAAGTATCCTGCTGTTTGGCTCCCTCCATTAATTCTTTGTTTGTTCATTTCTTCCTGGCATTCTGTTTGGACTTGCCTTTGCTTTCGGCCTTCCGCCTTGGAAGTTGTGTTTAAAATTTTTTGGGAGGGTGAGCGAGATTCTCATCGCGTCGCAGCTCCATTAACTCTAAGGCTGGTTCTCCAAAAATAGACTGGTGACTTGTTCGTAAAAGGCCAGGCTTTTTGCTAATGAGGTCGTAACAGCGTTTTCTATCCGTTAAAAATAAAAATAAAAAGGATTCCTTAATTTATCAAATGATCAAATCCCATTGAGGGAAATTCTGACGGGTAGAGCCGCATGATAAAATGATAAACGTGCTCTCAGGATCAAAACACCTTCCTACATATTTATGTAAAAAAAAAAAATGAACAGAAAATAGGCGTTTCTTGTACGTAATCTCAGCACTCTTATAAATGCAATCAGAAGAAATTAAATCAAGAAAAGTACATAAAAGTTGGATTTAAATAAAATAAAAGTGACGATTTAATAGCAATATTATGACACTAACATCATGATAGACTATTGTTAAATATCATTAAAATTTTTGGTAAATATTAACTTAAGGAAAAAACTTTATGAACTTTTATAAAAAAAATGTATTGTCAGTATTCAAACTAAATCGCACAGTTACTGTTACTGTACTTTTGCTAGCTTAATTCTTTTCATCTAATAGCATGTTATTTTCACTTGCTTACTGCAACTTTAATGTGAAGACTTTGCATTATACAGTTTTACTTTAGCAAATTCCTAACACTTCTAAAAAGTACCCAAAGCATTCATCAACATAGACATTCATCCGACTAGGAAAATGCCCTCTCAGCTCGGAATTCTTATTCGGGACCCGGTCTCCTCGTCTCCGAGCTCAAGCCAAATTAAAAAAAAAGAAAACAAAGGCCACTCTCAGCATGAACAGTAAACACAGCATTACTTCTTACGTGTAAAACCCTGACTATACAGTTCATTGTTTTTAAAAGGAAAATTCACGCCACTCAGAACAGTTAATGCTATAATCTGTCTAATAAAAGAGGAACATGTTTTTCCCCAGTTTGTAGTTCAAATGCACATAGATTGAAAATGAGGTAACTTTCCACTTTTAGAGTAATTTGAGTGCAGAAATATACTCACTCGTTCCCTTTAGTCTGAATTAATGGACTTAACCAGCTTAACTAGCTCATAATGGCTATTACTGGGTTTTTGTTGTTTTTTTAAAAGCCGTTTAGGTTTTAGCTCCTGGAGCTTCTACTTCATGAATGGTTACGTGATTATATCGGCGCAAACAGAAAGTCATCCTTGTTCATAAGTAACTTGAGTTAGAATGATTAAACTGAAGTTCAAATCGTTTTAAGCTTTAGCGCCATCTCCGAGTTCCTTTCCTGTCATCATGCGGTGGTAAAAGATATCAGCGTTTCTCATCACGTCATGTTCCTGCTCTTCAGGCCAGGAGCTCATGTTTCCCGAAGCCTCGCCACCTTTATGGCCATCATAAGTGGAAGAGTGAGATTGTTCCTAAATGATCCATGATCTACCAGATCATCAGCTTTTTATTTTTTTCCCGGCCAATATGTGTTTCAGAGGTGTCGAGGCACGCGCCTGACACCAACGCGAGCGTGTAAAGTGCTGCTGAGCGGAGTCAGCCGAGCGCCGCGGGCTGCAGATGCATTATTTAGGATCTCTTCTCTTCCACATAAACACATCATCAATAATGGAGAGCGCGGATAATTAATCTTTGAAAAAGGGGGCTGCGTTCGGTGAGACCGGAATCCGCCGGCTGCGCGCCGCCGGAGCACTGAGCGAGGGGAATGAGTTCGTCTGTAACGTGTCGCGCATGTTGTCGCACGCGCACACTGAGGTTTAGCGTGTAAAAGTAATCATGAATGATAAGGAAGGAGGGATAAACGTAGATATGGCAACGTGACGATTTAAAAAATATGTCAGAAATACTGACGAATAAAGACGAATCACATGATATGGGAGAGAACGTGTGTGAGTGTGTGTGTGTGTGTTAGAAGCAACAACAGAGTGTGTGTCCCTGATTTTAAGAGACAGAACTTGAAGGAGATGAATAAAACCTGGACACAGAGACCGCATGCTGAAGAGACCCAGGCTGAGATTCCCCACTTCCAGTGATGCGGTCTCGTGTGCGCTGTGATGGAGGCGGAGTCTGTATGCGTCCGTCACTAGTGTTTTACCATGTTACGGTTTGAAATGTCACGGTATCCCAGTATTGATGAAGCGTTCAAAAATACACAAAATGTTTATACAATACTAAATGTGCATTTCCTTAAAGAAGTACTACTGCTTGAAAAGCAAAACATTCAACATTCTGGAATGAGGACGTGAAAGAGAGGAGTTCTACAGAGTGTGGACACAGAAATTAGGAAAGAGATGGGAAAGTTGATGAGGATTTTACGGTAGACATGAAGGAAAGAACAGGGGAGTGTCATCAGTATGACAAGTAGGTAAGTAAGTGCTGTTCTTTTGCAGTTGAGTCCGTACACCAGGTTTTGTGACGCTACCTTAATAGGTGCAGGAGAAGCGAACTCTGTGGGTGCTAATCGGAGACTGGAGGGATGAAAAGGAAAAACAAATGTCCTGCAAAAAAAGCTGTATTTATGTAAGGTGCATAACCTAATGACATTTACCAACTGAGCCATTTCCTAAATGAACTGAAGCTAAAGGGAGAAAAAGAAAGGGATGAAAAGAAACCGAAAGCAGGAGAGACAGAGGTGGAGTGCTTAACAGTATTGCCCACAACGTGTCTAGTACGTTTGGAGGTATTATTTTGAAAGTTGACGTAGCTGAAGTGTCCTTTACAAGACAGTGCGTGCGACAGAGATTGTTTGACATTTCCACGTTAAGCGGTTAAAACCTAATTAATCGCAGAAAATCACGTGGAAGAACCGTAATGAGCAGCTCAGGGATGATGCTTTGCATTGCAAGCACGAGAATAAAGAAATAAACGTATGTAAATGAAAAAAACTAACGTGAATGCATAGATCAGATTCCCCTCACTGTTCTTCTTTCTTAGGAATAATGAGCTAACAGAATTTCCGTAAAATCTCATATTGTTGATATTTATTAGATTATTGTTGTTAGCTGAATAATGATGTTGTGTTCAGCAAAACTGTGCTCTTCTTTCTGCTTTAACAGACGTGTAAGTTATGAACATGCTCGACATGGCAGCCGAGGTACGTGACGTGTTTGCGACGGTAGCAGATTAAACACGTTGTTTTAGTGCTGTCGTGTCTCCGTGCCCAAGTTAGAGTGTCAGAACGAGCCAGAAAAGTTTTTACTCTTTGTAATCGCTGTCGTTTATTTAGAACAGGGATGTCCGAGTAAATCGAACTATTCAAGCTGGAGCATATCACCGGCCGCAGGAGCCAGGAACGACACCGTGCACCAAAAACACAGGCGGGAGAAAGAACCATAGCTCCGCCCCTCACTGCTATTGGCCGTCGCGTCACATTCGCCTAGAATTAAGCCCCACATCAGGTCGCAAACATAAACGTGACACACTTATTCGATCCCCTGTGGTGAACAAAAAAGCCATTTTGGGAATGCCATATACATGCTTCCTGTGTGAAGTCAGGGTTAAAAATGGCAGACGTTCACATGCACCGTCCAAGCAAAGTAAGGCTTCCGAAAATGGCGTCCAAGTGCACTAGCAAGTGGAGGTTTGGGGGTGATTAGAGACCGAGCCGGTGGTGTGAGAGTCACCTTGCTGAGGCGCTCTTAAATCACTCTGACAGTTGGAGAGGTGGGAGAGTCTACTGTACCTCAGCATCCTGTGTGTGTGTGTGTGTGTGTGTGTGTGTGTGTGTGTGTGTGTGTGTGTGTGAGAGATATCTGTCAGAATGAATTTGTTCCTTTTGTACTATTAGAATTTTTTTTTTTCATTTTATTTATGTAACACTGACATTTAATATCCAAAGTTGAACATGAGTAAAAAAAATCACTACTGTTTTACTGCTGTTATAGGAAAATCCTCCTCCACAGGTTGGTGTGATGAAGCAGAGTTACAGTTACCCCCCTGAAGCTGGTTATTTTCCTGTAACAGCACAACATGGTGTGTTTTATTTATTCCTCTTTCAATTTGCCAACGATTGCAATTTTTATGAAGTAAAGAACGACGCATCGTAATCTTTTCTTCTTCTTCCTTGACGTTACACGTTTCCTCGTTCTGTCACGTTGCTGTGCTCACGGTGTAAATCGGATGCCTCTAAAGGCCTCGGCTGAGCAGTAGGATAATTTGTCTTTAAGACGTCTTCTGTCTCGGTAGCGTGTCGGCTTGCGTTCACGCCGTGTGATCGCACGACGCCTTCATGTTACGCTCCTCACGTGCCTCTCTCTCCCCTTTTTTCTTCCTGTTTCCTTAGATGTCTATAAATATGTCGTGTTTAAAGGTAATTTTGGAGAAACCAGCAAGAGTATGCTATATTTTGATAGTATCCTACTGAAAAATCCCACCTTTTATCCTTCAGCCCTCTCTTCAAAGACCTAACAGCTAACATCATCATAATGAATATAAACAACAAACATGGACCACGTTAGCGCTCACAGCTGTCGACTAGCACGCTAGCTTTAGCGATATGTCTGCTAGCCTTGTGGAAGACTCCGGTAACGCACAGTGAGTGCACAAGCAGAGTGCGCGCAGGTGAGCCAGCCGGACGGACGGCCCTTTTACAGCCCTGGGACTGACGCGGATGTCGGGATTTTCCTTTTTATTGTCAGAGCATTTGATTTATGGATTGCTGTCGGGATGTAAATTGAATTTGTAGAAATATAACAAAAATGCTTCTAAAAAATCACCTACCCTGCCTTTAATAAACACTAGACGATGTGTGCTAGACTTTACACACACTCAATGTGAGCTCAAGCTGGGTCACATGATCCTTGATCTACATTCCTGGGGCGTGCCGCTGGTCATGTGACCATGTACATGAATCTGGTACAAAAAAAAAACAAAACAAAAATAGGTTGCGCTGTAACACCAGTCCATTTATGGACTTTAATTTGTGTTTTTAGGTGAATGTGAGGCGCTGTAGGCTAACAAATTAGCTGGGAGGAAATTGCATGGAATATAACGCTCTCTCTCTCGCTCTCTCTCTGTCTGTCTCTCGGTTTGTGTCTCTCTCTCTCTCGCTCTCTCTCTCTTGCTGTCTCTGTCTGTCTCTCTCTCCTTCTATCTCTCTCTGTCTCTCTCTCGCTGTCTCTGTCTGTTTGTCTTTCTCTCGCTCTCTCACTCTCTCTCTCTCTCGCGCTCTCTCTCTCTGTCTCGCTCTCTCTCACTCTCTGTCTCTCTCGCTCTGTCTCTCTCGCTCAATCTCTCTTTCTCTCTCTCTGTTTCTCTCTCTCTCTCTTTTCCAAACACAACCTAAGTGACCGTGTAAGTGGACTAAGCCAAGAAGTGCTTCTCTTTTTCTTTCTTTCCTTTCCCCCTCCATTCTCTCCTTCCCGTCATCCCTCTGTTCCTTTGTTCCTTGGATCTTCAGGTCACATGAATAGCTGAAGAGGTTAATGTGACCTCCATTTTGCTTTTTTCCCACATGACCTGGAAACCCCTTCAAGCATGGAGGCTCTAAACACAAAATGTCTCTGATGATCATTAAAAGCAAGGAAAAAAGCATACAGACTCGGAAGTTTGTACCCCCTTTCCTAATAAGAAAGAAATATTCTCTAATAACATCCCTGTCCAATTTTCTTTTGTAATATTATTTTCTCTTCTGCCTGGTTTTAGGCCACACACACATTTTACATTTGAACGCTTTTGACTTGCTGGGATGGACTGGCTTCCTGTCCAGGGTGAATTCCCGTCTTGCTCCCAGGAATTCCCAGATAAGATCCGGATCCACTTTAAACCTGACTTACTGAAGATAAATGACTGGATGGAATTTTGGTTTTGGTGAATAAATTGTAAAATAGTCATAGATTTGCATTTTTACTTTTCTTTTAAAGACCATTCGCACAAATGGAATAACAAAATGAATATTTGGCATGTGTGTGTGCACGTGTGTGTGTGTGTGTGGGTGTGAGACTCATACAAATGTGTATCAGCGCAGATAAGCATCTCCAGCTCAGAAAAGAAAAGAGACACACCAAAGCCTCTTTCACAATCTGAACCCAAAACTAGCAAATTAATTCATTAGTTTCATCTTTATGGACAATCATTTCCTCATCTAACTTCAGCTTGCCTAACTTGACTTAAAATTAGCATTTTATGTCTGAAAAAAACCCAAACTTGGCAACCGTTACCACGTCTGCACTGAAACGTACTTCTTTTCCCAGTTCTTTCCAGAAATTTTCTTCTTTTCTCGGATCTTCAGGAACCATAGCCTGTGAAATTGTTTGTTTGTTGATTTTTTGTTTGATTTGGGTTCATTGTTCACCCAGATGAGTACAGATGCGTAGTAGTGTGTGAGTGCATTGTGACGAAGTCTTGATGCTCTAGCAGAAGAAGAAAGAAGGATCAGAGAAGAAGAAGAAAGGCGTTTTTGCACGTTTTTTTTAGCGAGGTCCACTTACTTCACCAAACAGCTGTCCTGTGTGCTAAAAAAAAGACTTTTTGTTTAGACTGACTAAATCTGTTTCTTCAGCTGAGCAGCATGACTGTGCGTACAGTCTGGAGAGAGAGGCTTTAGGGATTAGCAAAAACAAACACTCATATACACACACACACACACAATCTTAGACAACACACACACTCATTTCTCTAATACTCTTACTTTACTTCATAGCTCTTGATCCCTGATTCTTAATCACATTTGTCCATCATGGCATGAACACACACATGTAGAAACACACACGTGTGTGTTTCAGTGGGTCACGATGCTGTCTGAGATCCTCCATGTTCCTCACAGATGTGAATCTCAGTCCAGATGTGCTCAGAGCTCTGGAGGAAATTATGGATTCATTTGTCGAGTAGCTTGTAGTGATATTCTCGTTTTCTCTTTCTGTCTCTGTCTCTGTGTGTGTGTGTAGGAATCACCTCAGGACAGTGCCATCACTCGAGACATTAACCGCACATTTCCAGCGCACGACTACTTTAAGGACACAGGAGGCGACGGTCAGGACTCGCTGTACAAGATCTGTAAGGTGAGACACACACACACACACACACACACACGCGCACACACACGGATAAAATATTCATATCAGGAAATGCTTTACATCACTAAGCCACCATTATTTCTTGCATTAGTTACTTCACATCATAGTGCTTTTGCATCCTCGATTCTGATTGGTCAGGAGCTGTTGATTAATTTCCTACAGGTAAATTTATTACGTTATTGTTTCTATAGTAATAGCTCATTCACTGAGACTTATTCATATGTTAAAGTTTTCTCAACGTAATTAAGACCCTTATTTAACATCTATGGAAAGAGTCTCCAGGGTCAGAGGTCAAACTGTAGCTTAACGTCCAGCTAACTCGTTTCACAGATGAGGAATAAAAAATAAATCACCTGTCCTGTTACGGAAAACTAATCAACGGTGGGGGAGGTAACAGTAGCTCCGCCTCAGATTACGTTTATACTCCCGGTTTATCTAAAATTAGCACGTAGGCTAATACGTGAGCTAGAGTAACTAAACTCTGTTTGAGCGAACCAAACTGCAGGTTGAATCCTAAATGGCTTCCATTTGGCGATATAGTGAGCTGGATAGGGTGTAGAGAACGAGATGACTCTGGCCTGACAATTATTGTTACCATAGCAACGTCAACATCTTTGGGTTCTTAGTTTGGTGGTCATAACAGCCCAGAGGACGTGGACAAGATGGCCGCCGAGACCCCCCAGGGAACCTGCGTAACGTCCCGGATGAAGTTCACGCAGACAGACGGACGGCCTGACGCACGCCGTCACGTGGCTGCATCTGTTAACACGTTACTTTTTGATTTTTTTTTCTCCTCCCACCCGTTGTAAGGTCACTAGGTTTATTGTGACGGATAGAGGACGCGGTGTTTGATTTGTGTCTTAAGGCGCCTCTTAATAATTCACCACCCCTCCTCTGTGGTGTTTACCGCCATCACTCAGAGCTGCATGGATTTTTTCTTTATTGACCTCGTAATAATTCAGCTCGCTCACTGTACGCTCTGAGCACCCAGGGGACCTCGAGACGGCTCAATTAGGAGTTCACCAGGTTTAATATGGCTGCGCTTTGGCGGGCTGTGTTAAAGAATTCACGCCGTTTCGAGCTCAACCAGAGACGCACTTTTTAGTCACAGTATAACTTTTATAACAGCAACACTTCTGAAAATATCCATCTTCATGATTTAAAGGTTCAGTAATAAGTGCAGTAGAAATGAAGGCACGATGAGATGCTCCTTTAAATGGCGTTAATTTATACGAACAGAGACGTTCGGGTTTTTCTCCGATCGCAGCCATGCCCACCGAGCACAGCAGCGGTTTGAACACTGGTTACATTTCAGTGTAGCGCAGCTGATAACAGTGAGTGTAGAGATAAAGCAGCGTAAGAGCCGTGCAGAGAAGGTACTGCTCTCAGTGTGGCAGGATTTCTTTGTATTTATCTAAAGAGAAGTGACAGCGATAAAAAAATCTCATACCCGTGTCACCTTCTTCTGCAGTGCCGGGCTCAGGTAAGGGGGCGTGGCCTAAAGTCTGAAGGTGGGGATTGTAGACGTGATTTTGACGAGAGCGCATGTTTAATTTGAATGATTAATTTTTTATTTAATTTAATTTGAGTATCTTTGAACAGTTATTTATTTATTTATTTAATTAATGAAGCTACCGCCTTTTGAGATGAGCGTGTCATGATTTCAAAAAGATGGAAGCTAATCAGGTGGCTATTAACGTGTCTTTCTTCTGACGCCAATCAAGGAAGATGCTGTAAGCCATCACGAGTCGCCATGACAATTTATAGTGATAGAATTCACATGTTTATTGTTTACAACAGACCACATTACATGCTAAATATTCTCGTTTGGGTCACACTATGCTCTGTCAAATTTTAATGTTGTGTGTTTGACATCATGGTGATGGAGAATACTCATTTCTGATTGGCTAAGCAGCGAATAATTCAACTATACACATCCTGCTTGTTTAAAAAAGTACTGTAGTTTGAAATAGCTATGTTGCACTGTAGCTATGGCAACAACAGAAATAAAGGATTAGCCTAAGCTTTAGGTGAAAAAAAAATGAAGGAATGAAACGTTTAAGGGTGAACGTGAACGTTAATGTTTTAATTTACAGTGAGTAATTGTCATGATAGCCGCTACAGTGTTTACTGCGATGATGGATTACGTTAGATGCTTAATATTTACGTCGTGCACGCTACTTTTAATGCGTGGTGCTAATGCTATGTAACCCTGTTGCAGGGTAACCAATGCAAAAAACATTAATAAGCGTTTACTCAGTTTCCTAAGAAACAAAATGGGCTACAGTGCATAAACATGTCTAAAACTGCAAGAAACATAAATATAAGCAAGATAAAAGAATATTTTATACAAGTATAAATATTTTAGAACAAGAACAAAAGCAAGATAATAGCGTAACCATAGCAATGATCATGCAGCATGGAATGGATGCTGATGAAAGCACACTTGAAAACGTAGCATGACGTCTTGACGCTGCTAGACAAGCAGACGCAGCCGTGTATGGTGCGTCCATGACGCGATTATAACGTGGTCATGCTACATGTGTACTTGGTATCCCTTAACGAACTGCTTATACCCTGCCTTAAACACGTGTTAACTGCTCTTCCCCCAGGCGTACTCCGTGTACGATCAGGAGATCGGCTACTGTCAGGGCCAGTCCTTCCTGGCTGCCGTGCTGCTGCTACATGTGAGTCACATGCTCATTTCTGGTGGTAGGGAATTCTGGGAAATGTAGATATATTGATAGATCATTACGGGGAAGAGTGTACACAGCTGGATCATTTCAGCACCACAACAAAACAAAACCAGGGCCATCAGTTCCAGATGTTCTCCAGCTGCATGTCTTCATTTCAATTGTGGAACATCTCAGCGACAGAGAAAATAATGCTGTTTGAAATGTGCGTGTGTATGTGTGTGTGTGTCTGTGTGTGTGTGTGTCCGTCCGTCCAGATGCCGGAGGAACAGGCGTTTAGCGTCCTGGTGAAGATCATGTTTGACTACGGTCTCAGGGAACTCTTCAAACAGAATTTTGAAGACCTGCACTGCAAGTTCTTTCAGCTGGAGAGACTCATGCAGGTGTGTGCGCGTGTGTGCGTGCACGTGTTTATTATTTCTCTTTTAACAAGGCATTATGAGTGGTTCAGTTCAGTATAAAAGTGTAGCATAGAAAAAGTGCATTATTGACAAAAGCCCTTGATCGGCTGTGCAAGCAAATCACACACACACACACACACACACACACACACACACACACACACACACACACACCCTGCCCTATATTTTAGTACCTAGGGTTTCAGTTTTTTTTTGTGAAACTCAAAAGCAGTGTGCTCATTTTAAACACTCAATCTAAAATATTTCTCTCTCTCTCACATCCCCGTGCTCTCGCTCTATCTCATCCTTTCTCTCTCTCACTCACTCTCTCTCATACCCCCCCCTCTCTCTCTCTCTCTCACACACATCCCCCTCTCTCTCATCCTTTCACTCTTTCTCTCTCTCTCGCTCTCTCTCTCACATCCTCTCTCTCTCTCACATCCTCTCTCTCTCTCACATCCTCTCTCT
>JAQQZX010000009.1:20788351-20824358 GCA_030068355.1 Notoglanidium maculatum
CGCACTCCCTCTCTCTCTCTCTCTCTCTCTCTCTCTCTCATCCTTTCTCTCTCTCTCTCTCTCTCTCTCTCTCATCCTTTCTCTCTCTCATCCTCTGTCTCTCTCTCTCTCTGCAGGAATACATTCCAGATTTGTACTCGCACTTCTTAAGTATAGGTTTGGAAGCGCACATGTACGCCTCCCAGTGGTTCCTCACGCTCTTTACAGCCAAGTTTCCTCTCTACATGGTGTTTCACATCATCGACCTGCTGCTGTGTGAGGTGTGACGCTGCGCCCATCAACATTTCACTCAGAAATCATTATTATTAATCATTCATTATTGAGCTGAAGTGTCTTTGTCTGAATCGTTCTTTTCTTTCTGTCGTAGGGAATCAGTGTCATTTTTAATGTAGCTCTGGCTTTACTGAAGGTAACACACACACACACACACACACACACACACACACACACACACACACACACACACACACACACACACGTTTATTAAAGACTCAGTGTGTTTTATTTTTTACTCGTCCCCTCACAGGATGCATTTTTATTATGATGGTCATTGGATTTGCGCTTGCTTGGGTGTTGAGGTTTCAGTTAATCCAGTCAAATAGCTACATAATTATAACAAGCCAGTAATAATAATGAATATAATATATTGTATTAATATAATAATAAAAAATATAATATATTTGTATGTTGTATAAAAATACCATGTCTGTAACAAAATTTTACTAAATTAACCAGTGTAACAAAATGAAACAATTTTAAACATTCCATTATTCCATTAATATAAAAATTAATCCCACCAGCATTGTGAAACAAAATGTAAAAGAAAAAAACAACACTAACATAATTAAAATAAAATTAAATCCCACCAGTAATGTGAGAAAATAAAAAAAAAAGGAAATGAATTCCAACTTTGTAAAAAAAAAATGTAAACAAAATGTAAACATTGTGGGGGAAAAAATAGCACAAACTTTTTTTTTTCTTTTTTTTTAAATTCAGGTACAGATAAAATAAGCAAAATGAAATGTTAAATATATTTATATTTTATTTTTAAAAATAGAAATAAATTCTGGACCTCATGATTTAATTTCGATTATTTCTGTTTTTAATCTATGAAATTGTTAGATCTTTCCTTTTTTTTTAACATCAATTTCATTCTATTTGTGTAATATAATAGCAGAATTAAAGTATTATCACACAAACACTGTATTGTTTATACAGTGATGTGTATATTCTTGTCGCATCTCCCAGCCCTGTTCCTAGAGCGTAATCCGTCTCCTCCTTTTCTTCTCGCCAGACGTCAAAGGATGACCTTCTGCAGGCCGACTTTGAGGGAGCCCTGAAGTTCTTCCGTGTGCCCGTGCCCAAACGGTACCGCTCCGAGGAGAACGCCAAGAAGCTCATGGAGCTCGCGTGCAGCATGAAGGTAACTCGCAACTGTAATATAAAAGTATATATTCGGGGTGTTATAGTATGTATTTGTCATCAGGGTCGTAACCGGTGTGATATTTTGTACAGTTTAATTTAACTTGTAGGAAAATTCCTGAAGGCTTTATAATCAACTTTATTTAAAAAAAAATGCGTTTTATCACTGCAGTTGTTTTCAGTGGCCAGCAGAGGGCACTGTGGTGTAACGTTAGAGATTTCATCCTGCTGTGTGTGTGTGTGTGTGTGTGTGTGTGTGTGTGTGTGTGTGTGTGTGTGTGTGTGTGAGATCACTAACATTATAATCATCTCTGATTAATATCCTTTGGGATTTTCCTGCAATAAAGGAGCGTTAGATCACGTGATCTCTGTCTGTGTGAGATGTTTCTTTAGCACCACACCATGAAGGTTATGTAAAAGTATGGATTTTAAAAATGTAATTAATTAAATCCATGCAGGTAAATGTGGCGTAAAGACAACGATTCTCTTCATTAAAGAACGCACTGAAGAACGAGTTGAACAGTTCTAATTACAAGCACCAGAAGATTCAATTACTAGTGTTTGGATGATGTTTATTCATTTTGTTGTTGTTTTTTTTTTTTCTTCTATAGTATAGCTGTACTTAAAAAATGCTTAGTCCTCTAATTCATGAGGCGGAGTATTACCTATATGATTTAATTTGGTTGAATAGTTCAGTTTTCTTCTTTAGTTTGAAATGGAGGCGGGGCCCAAAGAGGCAGATTGGTACCATACTGCGCTGAGTAATCCGTCCATGTTGTTCTTATCCTCGAAAGAATAAGGTCATGAGTACGGGCAACGGAAATGAGCTTCCTCCACTGTGTTGTTCTTTCTTGGCTTACTCTTTCTTATCCTGGAGAGAACTGAGTTGAGCTTCTTCTTCTTCTTCTTTGAATTGCAAGGAGGCATTTCAGAGTGTTTGGGCTCCTTACAAGATTTTCTCTGGTCCAAGAGGTGGAGCTGGATCTGATCTTATTATAAGCCTAAGCCTGATCCCTATTCCCTAACCCTTGACCCCGTCACTGAAACATGCTCAGCACCTTGGACGTTTTGCTCAACTCCGCATCTCCACTCCGGAGTCTCGGGTCCGACTCCACCCCTTGGGTTTTGGTTGTTGGGTACTTGGGTAGATCAGTATCGGGCATGTTACACGGGACGGAAAGCCAGGCGCAGAGCTGGTACAATCCGAATATATTATGTCTCGCATTTGGATTGGGAATGACTGCGGAACATCCAGGACAAGCTGGAATCTCAGGTTGAAGATGGAGACGTCTGGACTGACCTTCCGAGTCCCCCAACAGAAATTAAATGAGTTCCTGGGAATAAATGTGTCCTTGTTTCTTTAAGAAGTATTTGTGATTGTTAAAGAGTGGAAATCAGAGGACAGGAAGAGAAAAATAAGTGCAGGGGAGGTTTAGAGGGCGCTGCATAGTCACCTGCAGCCTCATTCTGTCAGTGCAGAGACCGCAGCAGGACGCCAGGTGGCTGTATAACTCGCCTGCTAACGTCACGGGAACGCTGGGACATCAGCGAGGGAAGATCAAGGACATGCACACGCACACGCACGCTCTTAATGTGGCTCATATTCATAACCAAAGCTGCATGTTGCTGGTTAAGTGCCACGCCTCATCATGTGTCACTCTGGACTGTGTCATTCTGTCTGCACTGCAGCAGGTCGAATCCTCTACTGAGCGCCAGGTTCACCCACACACTCCCCAACACAAAGCCCTGATTCTGTCTCTCACACGCGCGCGCACACGCACACGCACACGCACACACACGCATCCCTGAAGCTTTCTAAAGCAGTGCCTCTGAATGCACTGCCTGTATTTAAACACTTTCTGAATGGCCTCTTGTAAAAGACACCACACAGGGTTGCCATGTCTGTGTAATAATAAACCACCTTTCACGGTTGTAAAATTGTCTGGAAATTTTTAGAAACATTATCATACATTTATATAGAAAATATAAATAAAGTCTGTTGTTATTTCTTTAAATATATTTAGAACAATCCTATAGCACAATCCTACATAATAACATAGACCATCCATTTACAGTTTGCATAACAAAATAACTCTAGCTCACATTTTTTGCTTTCAAAACATTAACATGATTAATTTAAAGTAAAAATACATGTATAAAAGGACTCCTTTTAGACATTTAAATAGCCGCGTTATTACTCGAATTGTGTTTGAATATGCAAATGAGAAGTTTTAAGCTACTTTCATGTAACATAACCGTGAACAGGAACGTGTTTGACAGACATGCCACGTCAAATGTAACGGTAAACAGACCAGACGAGAGAGGAACTTAATAAATGAATTGAAATCATGTATAGCTGATGTAACGTGAAGTATAACGCTAACGTCTCACAACATAAAAAGTAACTATAAAATAAATTCCTGTGAGGAGTAAAACTCTCGTACACTTTTGGGAAAATAGTCATAAAATAATTTATGATTCTTGTCTGATAGTCACTTTATACATTTGTTATATTTACATAAAAGTATATTTATGTTTATCTTACTTGTTCGAGGGAATTAGGATGGAGGAGTTATTATAAAAATGATGTATGTATAGTTATCTATCTATAAAATGAAAATACAAGTATGAATTCAGACATCTGGGTATTTGATTAACCACACCTGTCACTGACCTGAGGAAGAAAAACACACACCTGGCAGCTATGCACCCCACCCATTAGTTTCATATCCACAATACACACACACACCAACACACGCACTCACTTGTTCCCTGAGTGTACAGAAAACCACAGCTCTCTGTGAGCAGAGCTCATTTACGGGAGTATTTACGGCGCTCGCCATGATCCGGAATGTTCTGGCCTGAAATGGTCTGGTGCGGAAAACACAGCGGCAGCTTGTCTTTAAATCGGGTTAGTCAACAAGAAAAGCTGCAGCGTGAGCCGCAAGACTTCTAAACACAGCTCAGAGCGCCGAGTGCGGAGAAATTACAGTCTGATGGACTGATTAGGGGTTTATTAAAACAGCCACATTCCGGAGGAGCGGTTTTTTTAATATGGCACAAAAAAAGCATTTAGGAGACATTTGGTTTTTTTATGTGAGACAACTAATTAGATAACTTTGGAAACATTTACACTTTGTCTTTTATTAAAAATGCCAAAATCTATGAATATGCAAATTTAGAAATGCTCCCTTATTCTCCTGCCATAAGATCACCGTCATTAGCTAGCCAGCTTCCAAAAAGGGTTCTGGGTGGAACCCTTTCTGATCTCTGCTTTAGGGTTCTATGTAGCCATAAGGGTTACCCCAGAGGGGCAATCAAAGAGCAGTAGAGGGGTCAGACCTAATGCTATACTTATATAAAAGTTACGTGAAAGTTACGAAAACGGGGAGGAGTTTACGTCAAACACAGGTGTGTCTCGGTTGTGTGATCCTGTTGTGGTTAAACTGTCCGACTGTGGTGCTGCTTTACACTCCAGCTGATCTCGCAGAAAATGTGCCCAAGTTTAACGTCAAGATTTGTGCGTAACCGAGACACGCCTCTGTTTTAGACAAACTCCGCCTCCTCACATGTAATTTCTCAATAGCATTTAAGTCTGAAGTTGCATCTAAGGTCTGAATACTGAAGGTAAATCCTTACTACAGATCTAAATACTGTACTAGTTGTTGTTATTATAATAATAATAATAATAATAATAATATTAAAACATGAGCAGATGTGAGCTCCGAGTTCTTTGTAAGATTTCAGTTCATGGCAGAATGCAGTGCAGCGTGACACACTGTTTAAACTTTTTTGCATCATCCTGTCACTGTCACACTCACATTTCATGAAGTATAAAAATACCTCTGCGTGTGTGTGTGTGTGTGTGTGTGTGTGTGTGTGTGTGTGTGTGTGTGTGTGTGTGATAGATCAGTCAAAAGAAGCTGAAGAAGTATGAGAAAGAGTATCACACGATGCGAGAGCAACAGGAACAGCAAGAGGCCCCCATCGAGAGATATGAGGTAACAACCGTGTGTGTGTGTGTGTGAGGGAGACCATGGTGAGCTCTGTAATGTGATGGCTCAGAGCTGTCCCTCATTAGCATGCACACGTGTCAGTAATGAGCGCAGTCTCACCTCACAGGACGAGTGGAGCGTCAGAGATGGAATGATATGGATGGAGGGATCTCTGATGGCTGAGCTCCTCCACTCCACTCAGAACCCTGTCTCTGCTCCAGAGAACCTTACACACAAGAACCTGTATAGTGCCCTAGTTAGGACCTATTGACCATATGGTGCATCAATTAAGGTCTGTTGGACATATAGTGCACTAGTTAGGATCTGTTTTATACATAGTTTACTAGTTAACTACTACTTTACTAATTAGTAAACTATAGGATATATTGTGCCCTGGTGCTGTTTTGACATATAATGCACCATTTAGGGTTTGTTGGACATATTGTGCACTAGTTATGGTCTATTGGGCATAAAGTGCACTAGGTATATGTTATGTTACAATCCTTAGAATAATAGCACTTTTTATCCAAGTTCAGAATTTTGAGTGAACGTGCTTTACATAGAAAAGTTGCAGTTAAATATGAGTGATGCCGTGACCTGTAATCGTTAAAGGCCTTACCTGTGAGTAGGCCAATCAGGTATGTGCTAAATTTGTATATTAAAAACACGTTGAGCTGCAGAGTGTTCCTGATGTTCTCTGGAGCAGGTGGAGTGAACTTCAGGATTAACCTGAGTGTGTTGAGTTGTAACTGTGTTCAGCATGTCGGGATGCGTAGTTTAACAAGAGCTCATGTCAAAGGTTGCTCTGTTCACTCGCATGGTTAACGATTATACACACACACACACACACGCACACACACACACACACACGCACACTGTCACAAGACGAGCGAGTCACGCTCTCTGTTCTCTCGTCCACAGAGGGAGAATCGGCGTCTGCAGGAAGCCAACATGCGTCTGGAGCAGGAGAACGATGATCTCGCTCACGAGCTGGTCAGCAGTAAGATCTCACTCAGGAAGGACCTGGACAACGTGAGCTTCTTGCACTCGGCCACTTTCAAATCTTCCTGGTGTCCTGCTGTGAGCAGTTAAAAAGTAAGAGTGTGTGTGTTTCAGGCGGAGGAGAAGGCCGACGCCCTCAACAAAGAGCTTCTCATCACAAAACAGAAACTGATCGAGTCGGAGGATGAGAAGAGACGGCTGGAGGATGAAGCGGCGCAGGTCAGCCACATTGTGTCTCTGTTCCACCTGAGGGAAATCATCACACCATCACTGTGTATATCAATATATATTTTTCATTCTTCATCCTCCACTCATGTGTTAACCTCAGGAAAGAACTCCAGGGCAGGTTCTGTGGATTAAAACAGGATCTTGTGAGACCTGGGCTCATATTTTGATGATTGTGTCCTCAGGAAGAGGAGCCAAAGGTCAAGTGTGGGTTAAATATGAGTTCATGTGGATGATTTCCCGTGTGTGTGTGTGTGTGTGTGTGTGTGTGTGTGGTGGAAAGTTAAAGGTAAAAGGTAAATATATTAGAACAAGTACAAAGTTTAGTGAAGAAACTAAGGAAATATTATATATAATTTTTTTTAATGTATTTATGCAGTTGTGTGTGTAATGTGTGTACTTGTTTACTTATTCTCATGGATGCTGCAGTAGAAAATATAAATGATGTGTAATAACAAGCACAAAGAATAAAGACTAACGTTTACACATTCGTGCAATATAATCTGCAGCATTCAAATTATAATGTTCCACAAAAATAGGAGATGTAGAATTTCTGGCATAAATAATATAACAGTGGGGGTTAAAAAGAACATGCGCAGCTAGATGAACATTATGAGCAAACAAAATGTCATTTTTATAGATTTTTCAGCTAACAGCATTTGTCGTTTATAAACGATGCAGTAAATCTGAAGAATGAGTTATTTTGGATCTGGAACCGCGTTTTCAAAGGGAAGTCTTTGTTGTAGTCGTGCGGCTCTGACTGCGTATGGATACGACGGAACTTTCAGGAAAGCGTCACTTTACCGGGGCCACTTTTTATACTGTATTTCTCTAGTGTTGGAAATTTGGACAGATTAATTAAAACGTGCGTAAAACAGATTTATTAAGATTTCCTTTTTTTTCCTTTACAGATTTACAGTTTTACTTTTTTAAATTGGCAGATTTCCTTTTCTTCCTCACATTTGTGTCGTCTGAGCACCTGTATTGTTCCTGTGCAAAGTTTGAATTTGTTTTACATGTATTTTAATTGTTTATACGGTGACCTTCGACCTGCTTTATAAGCAAAGCATAAGCAAATTTGGAGAATTCTTTATTTTCTCAGTGCAGGGAAAATGTCTACAGATACCCTGGAGAGACCTTTATTTAATTATAGACATGTTACAGACCATTTTATACCTAGCGTCATTTATAAAAAAAATTTCTTTAAGCATATATTTTTGAAAACGTACTTTTTCTTTCTAGAAGTTGTTTTCGAAAAAAATCTTCACTTGAAAATGCAAAAAAACCCATGATGTTGATGACGAGGTGTAAAGTGAAATTTAACTGCACACATGCTAGCAAATCAGTAATTCGTAACACAGGTTCAGAGTAGCCATTTTGAAATTTCATCACTTAGGAGAGCGTTTTGTCGACCATAACGCAAAATGGCAAAACGCAAAAATGGAAAAACATCTACGTTTTTACCCTTCATCCTAGCTCTCATGCTCGCAGCAAACTGTGAGATAATTGCGTTTTAAAATGTCAGCGCTAAACCTGGAATATGGCCACTCAGCCTGAGGTTATGTACATAATTACTGCACAGACGGGTTTAAAGCGTAATGACTCTTCAGGTCTAATCCAAGTTTCTGTGGTGTGTTTTACAGCTGTAATTACGCTAACTGCTCTGAATGTGAGGGATTTTTATTTTATCCATCACCACTTCACATGAATGGCACTGGCTGTATAAATGACATGAGCTAATTTTATACAAATTGCTTTTATTTGACCCGAGAGACGATCAGTCCGAGGTGCAGGTGAGGAGCGGACCGTCGCTTCTGCTTTCTGTCCAAATCCATCCTGCCGGAGACGGTGAATCCTGTGACATTGTGACAGTTTCTGTCCAATTACTGATGCACAGCACTGTAATCTCGTGCGCGCGTGCGCGTGTGTGCGCGTGTGTGCGCGTGTGTGTGTGAGACGCCGTGACAGTGTCTGTACAAGAGTTTGACATTTAACGATGGACAAAGCTGCTTTAAAATAAGTAAAGAATAAAATGCTGTTTGTCAGAGTTAGAGTTACTTACCATCCTGAAGTTGATTATTTGTCCATAGCAGCACGCTTAATGTTTTTTTTTCCTCTTTTACCACACCAATTTTCCAATAATTATAATATTTCTTTATTAAAGAATGACGCACCATTTATACATACCTTTAATGTCCATGAAACGAGTTAGCTTCCATTCTCACGCTGTATAGCAGCTGTACAGCGCAGTCGAGTTCTGGATTCTGATTGGTCAGAAGGTGTTGATTGATTTTCAATAGCAACAGTTCTGATAGCAGTGTAACTCGTTTCTATAGTAACAGCTCATTCAGAGAGACAGGTGAGGGAATGACTGTTTATAGCTGCTATAACGTGCGTAAGGAACTAGCTCATTTTTACCAAACATAAGTGTGGGTTAAAAATGGATAAAACATACGTCTGTCTGTCTGTCTGTCTATCATGAAGTCAGCACTTCAGCTCCTTCATATCCTTCAAACCTGGAGTTTCATTCTGAAGCGTGTGTGCGTGTGTGCGTGCGTGCGTGTGTCCTCAGTTGAAGGAGATGTGCCGAAGAGAGCTCGACAAATCTGAGTTGGAGATCAAGAAGAACGGCTCCATCATCGGAGAATACAAACAGGTCAGCGCACACACACACACACATACACACACACACACACACACACACACACACACACACACACACACACACACAGATACCCATGAAAGTGATTCTTGACTTCATGATCATCCGTTTATCTTCGCTTTAGATTTCCCTAACAATAAATTGAACCAATTAATACTGCATTATTAAATATTTATATTTAATAGTAATAATAAAATATTGATATGCAACATTTACATATTGTAATGTATGATTATTATACACATTTATTTATTTATTAAATGTATAAATTTACTTGTATATATTAAAGTAATTTAAATGCAGGTAGTGCTGTGGGGCTCTTATCAAACTGTGTATGTAGAAGAACGTTCAGTTATAGTGATACAGGGCTGTGTGGGGGTGAGTGGGGGTGAGTGGGGGTGAGTGGGGCTGTGTGGGGCTGTGTGGGGGAGATCAGTGCGCAATGTGAGGAAAAAATACTGCTTGTGTCCCTGTAGAGTTGCTTTTATTGTGGCCTGCTGACAGTGTGATTCATGATCCAGCACGATAACGGGATCCACACACACACACACACACACACACACACACGCGCGCACAAAACTTGCTGGTGCCATTTTAATAGGACATCACAAAACATACACACAGAGAGAATGTGAAATTAACACAATAAGCAGTGCAGTGGTCCAGAAACTCATACAGGTAACACACACACACACACACACACACACACACACCTTAATGCTCCCAGTGTGACTCCTTAAAACAACCACGCACATTTTGATTCGAGTTAGAAAAAATATTTTTGTGTTTTTTTAGTAGTAAACTTCTGTTCCCAGTCTTAGTTAGTAGGTAATAAAACACACCACAGGATGTGCAGTTATAGGAAAGAAATCCACAACAGTGTGAAGAGAAATGATCTGCTGTGAAACGGAGGGTTATTTTTCCCATAACCGCACATCCTGAAGTGCCTTATTCCTTTTGTACCACAGCAGTTTTTTAATGAATGACATTGTGTTTTTTTGAAGTGTTACACGGTTTACATTTACATTTAAGAGTTACATTTAATGTAGTGGGACTTCTACAGGACACGTTAATTCCTGTTCGCACAAACGTTATAGCAGCTATAAACAAAACAAACGTAAACTTCTCTGTCCTGAAGATGTCAGAAAACTTACTTACAGCTTTACAAGCGCTGACACGGCACACGTTTGTAACATCTGCTTATTCATAGTATTCTCAGCGCATCCTCTGTACATGTCCCTGTGAATGAGCCGTTGCTATAGAAACGATAACGTGTTAAAACGAGTGCATTAATATAAACCTGCACTACTGTCAGAGCTGCTGTGAGAGAGAATTAATGTGTAAATAAAAACCTTCTGATTTCAGAATTTTACTGAGCTGTGGAATAATTTACTATACTTGCACTTTGTGTATATATATATATATATATGTGTGTGTGTGTGTGTATAAATATATATATATAGAGAGAGAGAGAGACACTCCTATATAAAAACGGAATTTTGTCCTTATTTCTGACTAAAGTAATAGAAAATGCTGTTTTCAGGCACTCCGCTCTTTATTCCCCAGGTGCTGTCAGAGTTTTTTTTTTTTTTTAAGCTCGTTAATTGCAGGTTTCTTTAAAGAACCAATTAAAGCGATTATACTATAAAACAGCTCATTAGCATATGATGTCACATGCAGTTGATTGGATTTTTGTGTTGTTTATTTGACTCATTTCAAAGTCGCCAGAATATCTGGTCACATTGTAGGTGAGTAGTTACTGTCTGAAGCCCATCTGTTGTGCTGCATAAAGTATTGGCACCCCCTCCACTATCAGATATGTGGCTGGGTCAGTTATTTTGACTTTTAAGTAAAAAAAAAAAAAAAAACAAAAAAACATCCACCTCATGCACTAGTGTTCTAGATTTTCTTTTGAAGGTGTGGCTTTGAACTGGATACTGATTTTAAGTTTTAAAACAACTGGATACGTTCTATAGATTTTTTTTTTTTTACCACTGTCTTGTTTGTTCCAGCTAAATGTTGCGATGTGTATCCGGAACATGGGTTTTTTTGGTTGTTGTAAAATCCTTTCTGGCGTCTTTATTCCTAATAAATTCTAATCTGAGATTTGCTAAACTCTAATGAGAGTACATTTCATACACTGACCAGCCACGCGGAGGTGAATGAAATCATTATTTCCTTTAGATGAAGCCTTCTGTCTTCGTTAACAGCCCGCGACCAAAAAGAAAGAAAGAAGGAAAACATTTCCCAGTCGTTTGATTCATTCGAAATGTTTTGATGAGGAACATGTGGTTCAGCTTTATGTAATATGCTCTCTGATATGAAGATGCACGGAGTGCAGCCATGCGCCGCATGTGAGAGGAAATGAAGACGGGTTGCGCGTACCACGCCGACAGCACAAGGGCGGACGGACTGGGGCCTGGGGAATAAACGCACTCCACTGATCAAACGGCCCAGTCAAAGCGCACAATGGGAATTGGGTTTTCTATTTGGCCGTGAAAGCGAGAGAGAGAGAGAGAGAGAGAGAGATAGACGGCGATTTCCCAGTGACATGAACAGAGGATTGTGGGTAATGCAATTAGCATGAGACCGATACAAATGAAGAGAGAACAAGATGGTTAAGGGATTAATAAGCTGCTGGAAGTTAGATTTGAGGGTGAGCAGAAGGTTGATGAATGATTCATGAGTGTGTGACTTGAACCAATCACAAGCAGCCTACAGTGGTGCGGATATTGCTTTAAAATCTTGCTCAATTAAACACAAACATTAAAATTATGCAAAGTGATAAAGTTTCCACACAAATTTTACAGTGTTCTTGAAAATGGAATGTACATCCGGCCTTCTATTTTTCTAAAAGCCTGGACCTATTTTTTTCCCCCTGACATGGCTGAACATTTTGAAACTTATAATAATTCACACTTGAAGGTAAAGTGATTATGGTTAGGGGTGGGGCTAAAGGGTGGGTTAAGGGGCGGGGCTAATTGTAGAATTGAATGAACTCCAGCCACATCATCTCTGTTTCTTTACATTTGCATGAAATCCTTTTTTTCCTGTTAGATAATGTGTGGATGGTTTATATTTAGTTAAAAAAATTAAACCAAAACACTTAAATGCAATAAGTTAAGACTAACAAATGAAAAACAGATGCTTAGCTGCTCTCTGATTGGACAAAGTCTCATTAATTATTCATAAATTGCTTTATCTTTGGCTAGGATTTACAACTCCTCTTCTGTATGGTGTGTGTGTGTGTGTGTGTGTGTGTGTGTGTGTGTCTCAGATCTGCTCCCAGCTGAGTGAACGACTTGAGAAACAGCAGATTGCTAACAGAGGAGAGCTGGAGAAGATCCGGGTGAGTGTGTAGTGGATGAAATGGTGAAACATACGTTGCTGTATCACGCTAATGAGGAACTTTATTTCCGCGCTGTGACTTTGTGCTGTTTATGAAAGACTCGGACTGTATAAGGTGTGACTGAGCGGGCGGAGTGTTTATTACTTACTTACTTATCTACTAGAAATCCAGAACCTTCAGATGCGTTCCCACTAAAGGAACCAGGACTGATTTATTTCTTGGGTCATAGTCTCAGGAACCTTTTTGGTTCCTGCTCCAGAACTGGTATTATTTTCTAAGGACCAGAGGCTGTTAGGGGTGGAGCTTGTTATACTGAATGTTGCTGATTGGTCAAACATAAATTTTATACAATATCCAGTCAAACATCTTTTTAGTTCCTGCTCTAGACCCAGTACTTTTTTACTTTGGACCAGTGACTGTCGAAGTTCCTTCTTCAGAGTCTGTACTGTTTTAAGGACCAGATCCTGTTGGGGGTGGAGCTTGTTATGCTGAACGTTGCTGATTGGTCAAATATAAGTTTTATAGAATGACCAATCAGGAAACTGTTATTGCTAAGTAAAGTATTGGCACCTTTGTACCAATTTGGTCTTATTCGCCACACCACAGCAGCACTTCTTTGTTGTTGTTGTTGTAGTTTTTTTTTTTTTTTCATTTTATATTGGTGTGATGGTCCGTTTAGTGTTTTGCGAAGGTGCTAAAACATAACATAATGAGAACTTGATCAAATATACAGGACAATAATCAAATTGATTATTTGATAACCGAAGCTCATTTTGTTTTTTTTGTTTTTTTTTTTCCCATTTTAAAAGAAAATTTCTGTAGTTGAGCAGAAAATGCAGCTTGTCTGTGCATCTGGTTTAAAAAGCTACAGAAATGTTCTCGTATTTGCACAACAGTGTTAAATCGATAAAGAGAGACTCTGGGTCCGAAGTGACGTCTCGGTTGCAGGGTTCAGGTCTGATCTCACGGTTTCAGCAGTGAGGTGGAAACTCGGAGCAGGAGATGATTTATGGGGTCCTAATGAGGTGAGAAGTTAAATGGAGAGGCTCTTGAGTTGATGATGGCCTTTTAACAGAAGAAGTGGACTCGCAAGACAGACACAGATTAGTGAGGACTGAAGACACACAAAGCTAACCGTGCGTGTGAGTGGAGCGTGTGTTTCTCCTGTGGAGAGCAGCAGCATCATCATCATGCTGCTCGTGCTCACACTGATAAAGAAAACATTGTGTTCAGTTCAGGCCAATTTCCTCGCTTTGTGCTCCCGCTTGACACCATGCTGATAAAGATTACACAATCAGCCGGCTTTACTCGCCCTGTCCTGACACTGATAACACCCAGCCGTGTGTGTGTGTGTGTGTGTGTGCGCGCGCAGATGAAGGTGGAGGGCTGTGAGAAGTGCGGCGTGCTCTTCAGTAAAGAGGGCCGGCTGAAAGCTCTGCGCGCTCCTAAAGAGCTGAGCGAGGACGAGACCGACGAAGAGAAAGAGGCTCTGCAGGTGCAGCTCAGGGAGATGGAGCTGGAACTCGCTCAGACCAAACTGCAGCTGGTGGAGGCCGAGTGCAAGATCCAGGTACCGAGATCACCTGAGTGCTCGCACACACCTCATCTACACCTGCTGCCTCACACACCACGTCTCGCGTAAACATGACTGTTCACAAGTCACACGTGTTGCTTGTAGCTCGGCTCTTGCCTCTTGTGGGCGTGTCACGATCGGTATTGTCGTTGCTAGTGGGCGGGGCCTGCCCAGCATGTTTTTTAAAGTTTTGATCAGAAACATTAGCAGCCATGCATCGCTTCTAAAGATAACAAGTAAACACAAATTAAATATGTGATCATTCTCCGATTGGATTAGCAAAGTGAGCTAACTCTTCTAGCTACGTACGCTCACCAGGCCCGCTAGCGATCTCTGCCGCTTCCTTCCGAGCTTTTATTTTTCCTCCTAACGTCTCTGTACGCATGTAACGAGAGGTCGTATATGACAGGAAGAAATAAAACCACGGTTCTTTTCTTTCTGCGGGAACTAATTGCAGGCAGGAACTACAGTTGTGAGCGAAGAGCATAAGTAACGTCAGACCGCACACATCGTAGGATCGGCCCGAGGAATCGTTCGGATTCATCGCTTCTTTGTGGCGTTGTAACTAATCTGTTGAAATTATTTCAGTGAAAACGTTGCTGTGAACTTATGGTCACGTACCAGTTTTACCTCAAACGCTCTTAAATCTAATGTGTGTGTGTGTGTGTTTGTTTTAGGACTTGGACCACCATTTGGCTCTGGCACTCAACGAGGTGCAAGCAGCTAAAAAGACGTGGTTCAACCGAACTTTAAGCTCCATTAAGACGGCGACGGGAGCTCAGGGCAAAGAGACCAGCTAAAAATCACCTGTCTGTCTGTCTGTCTGTCTGTCTCTCTCTCTCTCTCTCTCTCTCTCTCTCCCTCCCTCTCTCTCTCTCTCTCTCTCTGGGTCAGTGTGGTGAACCTCCACGGCACCCAAACGAACCGTTATTGTTTTCCTTTTTTGTAAAAAGATCCAGATCTTTGCAGAGTGAAAACAAAACACACAGAATATACTAAAGCAGAGAAGGCTTTAGCTCTAGGCTTTATACTACTGACACACACACACACACACACCCCATTAACACCACACTCAAGCTACTGTTCCACTCCAGACTACTTGCACAAAATAAACCCACAAACGTCAACAAACTAACAGCCTTCTTTTGGGAAGATGAGCTTTTATAATTTCCGTTTGATGAATTTATGTGAGCTTATAGAATTAATATGTTGTGTGTGTGTGTGTGTGTGTGTGCGCGCGTGCTTTGTGCCATTGACTGAGTGACCGTACACGACACTGATTTTCTTCATCTAAGAAGAGGGACAAGGACAAAAAAAAAAAAAAAAGCACATTTATTGAATATAGAAAAGTAATGGCACCCCTCTTTTGCCAGCACTCACTCTTACTGGCATCAGCGGCGTACACTAAAGAGAGGCGCTGATATTGCGCTCGAGTGAGATTAACTGGAGAGTGTGAGGGATTGAACAATGGAGAAGCTTTTATGATTTATGATTAAAGGTGCCATCAGTGATTTTAAGTCATAATATCATATTTATCCTGTGTATTTATAAAATATTCACTAAGAGGAGAACCACGCGTGGTGGGAAAAGAAAGTGACATTTTAATAAAAGCGGGCCACTAACATCCAACCAATCAGGAAAGAGCAGTGTGCCTACTTAAGAACAAGCTCCATTTTTACGGTTTTGATGGTGTGATTATGTTTACACACCTTTAAACACCTCCTGAGTCGCTAATACACTCCTTGACGAGTGAAAGCTATCATGCTAGTTTGATCCCTTTTCATTAGCATTAGCATTAACGTTAACTTTATCGTCCGTAGACCCGGGCTCGTCAGAGCTGCGTCCTGAAGCACTTATTTAGCGTGTGTATGAGAGAGAATGCTCACACACACATGCTCACCATTTCTCAGAGCGCGTGTGTGTGTGTGTGTGTGCGTGTGTGCGTGTGTGTGTGCGTGCGCGCGCGCGCACAAAAAGGCTGTGTATAGAACACTCTGTGGGTTTTTAGGTTTTTGCACCTTACAGACATATTTATAACAGAATCTGGCTCGCTCGAGTTTGGTTGAAGTCACAGGAAGCCCCTTTTTTCTCTCGTTGAAAAATAAATAATAATAAAGCGGGGGGGTCATTCCATGAGGCACTGGCGGCTTGTACATAAGAAGCATTAAAGGGTTTTGTTTGTTTTATTTTGTATTTCTACTCCATGGTAACGTTACTAATGTTGCCTCGTTGTAAACGTTGCTTTAAGGTTCTGTCTTTAATGTCGAACTGCTGTCTCATCTATCACATGCCAAAATTTATCCTCATCCAGCATTACGTATGTATGATCATGGTAATAGTGTAGCATTGTGTATACTTCATCAATTTCAATATAAAGCTACCAAACACAAATACATCGCCTGCGTGTGTGTGTGCATTTATTCTCTGCGTGCGTGTTTCAAGAGCTGCAAAAAGAACACGTTTCGTCTCTGAGCGCAAAACTTCGGAGAATGCATGATTCATCAGGTGTACTAAAGAAAACTGCAAATTAGTGAAAGTAAAAAATATAAATAATAATAATAATAATAATAAAATAAATCAGGATTCAGATCAACAATTATATTTTCTATCATTTTGGTCAGCATTAAATATTTTAGAATGAACTTATCATTTTTAAAAAATTATTTTGTACATTTTATTCCTTTCTCCTCCAACGTATGATGTTTCTGGTGATATTTAATGTTAATAAGGTAAAATTCATTTATATGACAATTTCAACAGAATGAATAAAAACGTTGCAAGAATCTGCATTTTTTTTAAAATAATTTTTGTATGAAAATATTCATTTGAGATGTGATGTTTGCCAGTATCACTGAAGCTGATGGTGTGGAGAATTTTAACAGTGGAAGAGTTTTTGCTAGCTCTATAATATCAGAGAATCTCTTTATGATCGTCACCGTGTAACCTAATTAATAAGCTTGTTCATCATTTCTGCGTCTCGATGTGTTTCCTGCAGGTATCAGGTATGTATTTTAACTCTTGGCTTTTCAGTCCTGTACGCTGTTCTAGCTACAATTTTAATGACCTGTTTTTATTTTAATGCAGGTGCCTTGGTTTATGGAAATCTCTGACATCGTCACGTCATCCGGACTTCCTTCCTTTCATCAGGTGAGAGATGTGAAATGTGACCTTCATCCTGTTCACCCCTTTATATCACATCGATAACTTTTTTTTTTCAGAGGGTTTTGTTTCCTCTCGTTACCAGTAATGATTAAAGTAGTTAATAATAATCAATGAGTGAGGTTACATTCTGATAAACCCCCGATTTGCATTTTCCAGGTTTAAATAGCAGCACTTAGACTCCTAGACTCATTCTTTATATCGTTATCGAGTTGATTTTACAGGATTAGCTAGCTACATTAGTAAGCTTGGATGGTAAAGTTTAGGTTTTGTGTCACTTTGGAATGCGTCTTCATCCTGCCGAAGTTCCTCGTTGTCGACGACTGATAGCAGCTGATTGTCGAGGTTGTTTTGGTAACAGCGCGACACACTAGAATTAAATGTAGAGGGGCAGCGATGTACGTGGTTGGCGTGCAAGAAAATAATGAAGGTGTGTTGCAGGTTTAATATAGTTTTGCACCTTCTAGTGGAAGTGATGTGGGCAGTAACGCAATCTGAACAGAAGCGGTCAGATGGACAGCATGGAGACGCCTGATAAACACGGGTGTAAACAGCAGTCCGTTTGTGACCTGAATGCTCAGGATGCATTTTAAAGCCAAGTGTAACAGGGCCACAGTGTCGTCTGTGGACATTGCAGACGTTCCTCACCTCACAATGAGCTCCTGATGCTCAGGTTTATGTTTGAGGTTGTCGCTTGTCATCACTGTTTTTGCTCGGTGCGACCAAGTATCTGCGCTCGCTTATAAAATACAGCATGGGCTGATCTGGGGATCTGAAATCTGACAGGAATTCACAGCTTCATTTGACTACAATCATCAATAAGGTGAGAGCCAGAGCCGCTATTAACCCTGCTGTGATTTGAAAAGTGCACGTGACGGCGCTCGAGTTCAAAGCCTGGCCGCGGTCAAAACATTTGATAAAAAAAATAAATAATTTGTGCTGATATGATGTGAAATACCCATGACTTTAAAATACTCATGTGTCCTCTGAAGTTACTCACCTGGAGTATAAATAAATACTTACAAAAGGGATTGTGTGCACAGATGTTGGACGTGCACTCGGCCCCTCGGTGTAAAATGTGGCCCCTTTACGGCCCCGTCTTAGTAAAATCCTCGATCCACCGCTGCTGTATGAGGTTGTAAGTTCCTCCTGTAGATATTTTTACAGAGCAGTGTGCAGCCTGCTCTGATCATTAATCACGATGTTCAGTGGCGCATCTACGTACACTAGACTTACATCACACAGCATCACTTGATATTGACTTTTTTTATCACTGAGTAATTGAGCACGATTCCTTATTAATAGCTGATACCAGTATCGTTATCCGTGTGGCCCTGAAAATCAGCACATTTTACATGGTGGATTCCAAAACAGTCAGGCGGTCTGCGCGCACGCGCGTGTGTGTGTGTGTGTGTGTGTGTGTGTGTGTGTGTGTGTGTGGAGAGAGAGAGAGAGCTGATGTAGGAATGCGGTATGATCCTGTTACACTCGTACGTCAGCGCTGTGCAGTCGGACCCCGAGTGCCAGTTTGTCACCGCGTCTCATGTGTCCCCGATTATAACCCCTTGGTCGATGAGCCTCTGATGGATTTTTTTTCTGTAACATGATTTGGCAGATTGACTCCTGAGCTGAGCTCGTGCTGATGCAGCTCTACATGTAAAATATCTGCAGGAGTAAACTGTCTCTCCGGCAGCTAAAAACAGACCGAGACTCCGCCCAGTGTCTGTAATGGCTTTAACACACAGCTCTCGCCCGTATCAATCGGTTCCGTACTTACCCGATAGTGCACTGTCCGGGTTCTGGGCCATTCCGTGGTGGTGTCACGGGGCTGTTTCTCAGGTTCACGTCCTCAGCGAATCAGCAGCTTGGTGACGCAGAGAAACTCTACACTGTGCGGTTAGAGTAAACCTGACATCACGCACTCCGGTGTTTTCTACAACCGAAGCTTTTATTAGATTTCATTTTATTATATTTACGCTGTTGAATTCTGGAACAATTTGCACTTTATTTTGCCAAGACAATTCTTTTTTTTTTCTCATGACTTATAGTTGTCATGAAATATATCAGGAATATTAATTATAATGCAGAATCAGAGCGCGTGACCTGCGGCGTGAGATATCGTACAGTGTGAGGTATCATTACAGCAAGACATTCATGAGCGTAGATACTTTGATGCTAATCGTACAGTGTAAGCCTGTTTGAACACATTCTTCCTTCTTGGAGAAGGAGCGCTAATGTTCCTGAGCAGTATTTCAGTATTTCAGTGTGTGAGCATGTCCATGTTTTGCCCTCTGCCAGGGTTTTTTATGATCTGATGGTGTTGAAGCAGGGAATCACTTCATGGTGTATATATCTGACAAACAGTACATTAGCGACAGAACAAAGCACACAGCAGATAAAAATGGTTCATAATCAGTGCGTATTTATTTGCTTTAAAAAAGTTTTTACACTTCAGAGAATTTTTGTACGTTAATCGTTTAAGCATTTTTTATAGCAAATACAGTGACAGACAGACCACCGGGGTGTTTTCACTAATCAACAACCACAGCTAGCGAACATCGAGTGCCGTCGTGTTTACTTCGAGTCTAATCACGCACAGCTCGCTCACGGAACTTGTGCACAATTGCCACGTCACATGATTAGATTATGACCTTTTAATAATATTTCAAGTGTAGATAAGTGTGTAAATGTTTGATATCTTTTCAAGTCACATAAAAAAAACAACAACAACTGTGAAACAGATAACCGAGTTGTGGATGTTGAACCCCGCAGGCCGAATCGCAGCGAGGACGGAGCGAATATCTACAGCAGCTGAATCGTGGAGGAGCGGGCGGGCGGGCCGCCACTCCGGCGACGCTCACAAACTTATCAGACAGAAATGTAAACACAAACAAGGGTAAAAAGCACCCAAACATCATTTCTGTAAAAGTTTATATCATTCATGTATTATATACCTGCATGTTTTACACAAAATGCACATAGCTCTTCTATGATGATACATTCTACTCGTGTACATTCCTAAATCTAGGGAGGAATAAGAAAAAAAAAAAAAAGGCTCTGCTGCAACTAATGCGTCGATTCGGGATGGTGAGGGTTCGCACTCGAGGGTTCAGTCGAGTGATTCATTTTGTGAACCTCATGACTCGCTCACACAGAAACCGGAGCCTGCTCAATTTCACCAGCGAGGCTTCGGGTTCACAAAATGAATCCTGATTCAGATTCTCACATCTCGCACACGAGTCCCTGTCACCGGTTTGTATTTCTATCAGACTGAGCTAAAGTGATTAAAAAGTTTGCATCAGAATGTTAATAAAAAGCGTGCACTTGTGAGGACGGCTGCGGGTGATTAGCGCTGATGCGTTGCTTCCTCGGGAATAAATGAACTACTGCTACGTGATGTTGAAACGTAATTATAACGCTATCCTTTGCAAACCACATGACAATGATCATAATAACCGATCACATCACCCTACCCCATTTGTACTGTTTACAGCAAGGTTGTCAAGGTAACCGATTCTCATAGGTGGCGCTGGTTTCCCCGGCCTGAGCAGAAAGCTGAGCAGCGGCCGCTGTTGAGGAGCTGCGCTCCAAGTGTTGGTTTCAACGCTTCTTTAGAACGATTTAGTTCCCAAATAGCCTAAAATCAGACGATTCCCTTTCAGCTCTTCAGTTAGTTATGAGTGAGTTGAACTCTGAGCAGAGGCACAAACCAGTTTTATTGCTTCATCTTCAGACCCTTTGTTCAGATTTCAGTCTGAGAGACAGATGCGAGAACACGTCTTCCATTTATAAATAAAATACCTGCTGCTGGACATCAGAAACCAGTCTGATTAACTGTGACTGCCTACAGTGAGCAGAATTACACTCTGAGAGGGGTGAGAGAAAGGAAGGTGGGAGAGAAGAGCAGCGAGGGTAGTGAGGGAGAGAGAGAAAAAAGTGGCTGGGCAAAAGGTAGGAAAGGAATATTTGAGATGGAAGAAGGAAAGAAATGACAAACATAGATAGAGAAGGAATGTAGAAACAGGACGAACAGGCAGAGCTCTACACCATAAAGATCATTTCTAGTTTTAAAGTTTTACTAAACAATAATGACTCGTGTTGCCTTGACCTACAGCGATCTCACACACACACACACAATATAAAACACTGAAGTGTTAAGAAAGGGACTTGTGTGTTTGATTAAAAAATAAATAAATAAATCAGCAAGGCAGCTCACGTGTTCTCTCACTCGGGCCGGAGTTTTCTGACAGAACTTACCCGCATCCACACTTACCGTCTGTACCTCAAAAAAAAATTCTTCTGGTTCAGAGAAAAAAAATTATTTTTGAGGTTCAGAAAAAACTCAAATGTGTGTGCTCGAATATGATGCGTTATATTAATATTAGACTTTTCCTGTACTTTAAACTAATTAAATAAAGATCAGCTTCAAACTAGACTGAAGCTTAGTTTTGTTAAATATATTTCTCTCTTCTTTTTTTTTTGGCTCAGATTGTTAAAATTCCACCGAGTAGAATTCTGATAAAGTATAAATGAGTTGTATTTTTAATCATATAGATATATACATACACCTACAATCTACTAATTAAGTGTACAATATTTTAAAGTAGCGTTTATAGGCACAGCAATAATATTAGACACTTTCTTTAAACAGATTTTTACCAAATAAATATTTACATTTTTTTTTAAAACAACTTTATGAACATTCTTCATTTGCTGATTTCATTCATGTTACTGGATTTGATTAATCCTATTTGTAAATGTGTTAAACTTTCTGTAATTCACCTAGTCGAAGGCAAAAGTTTGCACCCCCCGTGGTTTTTACATTGGAAAATGCACCAATCAATGGAATTATAAGATGTTAAAAATAAAATGGGTTTTTTCCCCAGAACAAGACAACGATCTGAAAATGCAGGCAAAAACAAAACAGAATTGTAGGTTGCAAAGGTTTTTGTTTTTTTTTCCTCGTTCCCATCCACAAGAAGAGTGTTTTGGAGAAGGTGTAAATGATCAGAGGACAGGACAGTGGTAATACGACATGAAATGCAATCTCAAGAATAAGGGCCGAATGTTTGGCATTAGAGAAAAGGAAATTCGGAAAGACACAAACCTGCTCAAAAGCTGAAAAAGACGTGGATAATTTGTGTGTATTACGATGAGCTGGAACTGCTGTTAAAGGTTCCACTCGAATATAAGGGTTCTCCCAGGCCTTGTCCTAAATCTGCAGTTTGGAGCGGTGGATTCTGGGTGTAAAGTGAATTGAAATTGTAGACACCTTATCAAATAAACAAGCGTGACGTAACGACCTGATCAGCAGCCACGAAAACATCCATAACACGCGCAAACAGCCGATGTGCAGGATCACGCATGTGACGCTTTCAGTTACGGTTTTAAATTCCAACTGAAACGAAGATTTAAAATTTCTCCAAAATAAAGGGAGTTTAAAAAAAACTGTGTATTTGTTGCAAAAGTAACCAAAATGCACAAAAAATAAACAAATTAAAAAATATTCCGTATGTGTACATAGTAGAAATTTGAAACTGATTGTTTTTCACCATCAGCGAGTTTAACCATCATTATTATATCGTAATCTATAAATCCCCGACATGCTAGATAGACCTCGTACTTTGTCCTGAGGGTGCACAAACTTTTGCACTCAACTCTACAGCCATTGTGTGTGTAATTTATTGGTACGTGTGGTATAAAAACAGGGCTGAGGTTTCCGGTTCAAAGTAAATCACTAACTAGGATTGTGCTTTGTATTTTTTTTTTAATTAATTAATTAAAAAATAGAAATTAAAACCCGGAGCGGCCGCACAAGCTGACCCGAGTGTGTGGACAGAATGCGAGCAGCTGTGCAGGTGTGTGTGGGGCGTGCGCGCGCTTTCTAAAAACGTGTATGATGCGAGAAGTGTTGTGTGTTGCTACGCGTATATGAGGTGAAGAGCCAAAACACCAGGCTTTGGTCAAATCGAAGTTCTCTCTTACACACACACACACACACACACGAACAGACATGGTCAAGCCACTGAGGCACAGAGCAGGAAGCATCGCTAATCTACGAGCTGTAGATTAAGAAAAGGGCGTTCGTATTGCATGTTAATATCCATTAAATTAATATAGATTATATTAAATTGCTCAGTAGATATAAAACTGGAAGAGAAAGCTATTTGCTATACGCTAAGGTTATAATAGTTACATTTTACTTTCTAAAATAATTTATACCAACAATATTTAAATGTGTGTGTGTGTATATATATATATATATATAGAAATATACATAAGTACATTGGTGTATCTACACATATATATTTATAGTAAAGTTATACCATACATATATATGCATATATTTATAATATAGTCACATATTCATTTGTGAATATACAGTGAAAATGAATATATTGCAGCGCAAGATTAAAGACTGAACATTCACATCATCTCAGGAAAAGCTTCAAGCCGTAAAAAAAAAAAAAAAGTTCACGTATTGCCAAAAGTCCTCGGTGGTGAGCCGAGGTAGAACAGATCGGGTATTGCTTTCGTTACGAGCTGCTTGTGTTTTGGGAGAAAGAGTGTGTGCAGTTTTTTAGGGCATTTCTGTGCGGTAGAGAGAGAGAGCCTGGTCAAGCCTGGAGCGGTACACGACACTTTAGAGCCACACAACCTGATGGTTCTAGAAGTCAGAGAAGAGATCTTGAGGACCCAAGTGAATAATAAAAGGTGCGATGGTCCGCGGCTGGTAAAAGGGATTGTCAATGAAAAGACCACCTACAGTGAGGAGAAGAGCAGAGAGAGCTGCGATTAATAGGGGCGTGGGCCGGCAGGAGGCGGGGCTACACATTATGATGGGAGGAGGAAGGGGTGGGGTTTAGAGCTGTGGGTTGTAGGGTCTCTGCTCTTTCGGGCTGTACGTGGGGTTTTCATTGAACCAGGAGGTTAATAAATCAATAATAAAAAAAAATAAATCAAAAGTTGCACGGTTATCATTTTCCGCTAAAATATTACAAACAAAAATATTCCAAAAAAAGCAGAAGGATGTGCGAGGAAAGGTATGTTGGCAACTTCCAAAAGTTCCAGACAGATGTGGTTAGTACATAACTCTGACAAATCAGAACCAGAACGATTTCGAGAGAGAGTATAGTACACCATGAACGCCATCGCCATCAAAGAGAACAGGCCCCATTGGTTTCTGAGTGGACACAGGTGAGGGGGTTTTGTTGTTTGATCGTTTTGGAGATGATCATGAAGGATGAAGAAAGGGCTCCATCTTACAGCAATGGGGATCATGTGACCACAGCGTGTAACCAGGGAGAGAGGGAGAGAGACAGAGAGAGAGAGAAAGAAAGATGGTGGTTCTCTTTGGTTAGTGATGGCCACATTTTCCTGTCACGGACCAGCACAAACACCTTCTGACCGATTACATCATGTTACATAATGTTTAATGGGAATTTGTGTTCCTAGAGTAAAAAAAACAAACAAAAAAATGAAACAGTATATAATAAGAGCAGAACATACTTTCTTAGGAACAACATGGAGGAGGATCTGGTAGAAGAAAAACTAATTTGAAGGTTGAGGTGTTTCATGCTGGCCTGTGGACAAGGAAGAACTTTTACAGCTCAACAGCTCACACTCTCAACAAGACGCTGAACAAGAAGGAGGGAAAATAAAACACCAAAACAAAAACCGGGACATAACAGACGATTAGGTAGCATATCTCCATGGATCCCATGTTGCTGCTTTCGATTCTCCGATGTGTGCCGGTGACTGGAGGCTCCGGTGTGTTGCTCTTTAATGTGAGTGTATGAACAAGTGTTTTAGTGCTCTAAACTCAGATGTGTGTTCATGTTTCAAATCTACATGTTAAAGACCTACAGCGATGTGCGAGTTCTTCCTCACAGCTTGTCATGTACACACCAGTCGATGCTTATGGCGGTTGAATAAGATAAAGGTTTATTTATCAACAGTAGCTTTAAATTAGACCTATACATCCCATAATTTCTGCCTTCTTTACAGAGATAGTGCCTAGTGCCAGATCGGATATCTGTAATCCATTAAGCCATCCTACAGAAAATGAAAAAAAACAACAACCATGATGGCAGAAAAAAAGAAAAAGGCTATATAATTTAAAACTCCATGAATGAGGTAACAATTCACAGTACAAATCCTTCAAGTCTTTTATTTTCTTCTTTAAGAACATAAAAACCTGCATAAAGTCAAAAAAATTAAAAATAAAGTAAAATAAAATCTTTACAGATGATTCTATTTAACGTCCTTAACAAGTTTTTCACTCGGACATGGGTTCTGACATTCCCTTCTGAATTAAAAGGTGTGTGTGTGCGCTTTGGTGGATCTCCTGAGCTAAAAGAAGGAGTAGTGAGGGATGGGGTAGGTGGGCACTTTCATGACGGGCAACAGAAGCATTCTCTTGGGCAAACCTAGAAAGAGAATGAGAAGAGTACTGGACATGAGTGCGGGGGTTCAGGAACGGGAAAACCTAACGGTCTTGTGAATGTTGTTGATCATTAGCGTCTCACTTGGACCAGGAGAGAGAGTGTGAGTGTGAGAGTGTGTGAGAGTGTGTGTGTGTGTGTGTGTGTGTGTGTGTGTGTGTGTGTGTGTGTGTGTGTGTGTGTGTATAAAAGAGAGAGAGAGAGAAAGCAGGGCGGGTCAGTAGGCCAGGTGAATGACTGAAGGGGAAACCAACAGCATTAGTCCATACAGGAAAGGGAATGCAGATGACTGAATTGTGAGGAGAAAATTAAACTTGTGCCCTTGTTTGTGTGGTGGTCTGGGAAAAACTCCGCTGTGGACAAATTTATGTCTAACAAATTTATTTTATTTTGGTCTATAAGACACTTAGCTAAGTGCACTTTTCTCATAACGTTATCTAGATTTTACTACTTATGTGGCATAAACGCAAACCATTTTTTATAATCTTTAAAATTATAATGTCAGATACGAAACGTCATTATTTCTTTTCTTTTTTGTTTTAGATGAAAAACTGACATTTTTGGACAAAATCTATAGTTTTTCATATCTCAGTCTAGTTTAATGATAATTATACATTTGAAGTCAAACAACACTGACAGATTTTAGTTCGCATAATATCACAGAGCGGTGAAATGCTCAAATCTGATTGGTGGGAAGACGTACGTCATTTCTGCATGACGGCGTGGCTCGGACAGTGGTTCCAGCTGTAAAATGATCGGGTTTATATTTAAGTTGTCGTTTCTATAGCAACAGCTCATTCACAGGGACATGTACAGTGGACCCTCCACATGATCTAATAAACAGATTTAAAAAGCGTATTCTTTAACAAAGAAAAGTTTTTTTGTTGTTGTTGCAGATGTATGGAATTGAACAGAACATGTATGGAATGGAAGGAGTCCCCAGTGTTTCTTGGCAGAGGAATGTACGCTTTCCGGCTTGTCTGTAAATGGACAAGCTGCGCTCTCTTGTACACTCGTGAGGGAACGACTGTCTATCGCGACTATAACTTAAGCGAGATCAGGAACTAATCTGTCTCTAGGATGTTCCATAACATTAAACCTATAAAATTAATTATTGGCATGGCTTATTTTCATAAAAATGCACGGTCTGTTGCAGGTTATTCCTTAGCTAATGAACACAAAACATTTTTTATTTACCGTGACTAAGTGAGCGTGCTGCTTCACTGCAGGTAAATCTACTCAGGATAAGAGATTACAATAATGTGCAATGGTTGGGAAGGGGGCGGGGCTTCTACATTCATATGGTGATTGGCTCATTTGCTGTTTTTATGAGGACTGCTCTTTAGACTTTTTTTTTTTCCTCTAACTCATAGCAGCATACTCTAATGTGAAAAGGCTTATAAAAGTAGGCGTGAAAAAGATGCACATGTATAAATATCTCCATCGCTTCCTGAAGCTCAGCGTGATAACATTTGGCGTAATTGGAAAGAAATTGGTACACGAGTTCCTCCTTGAACTTTACATGTGATTGAGAAACACGCAAAAGAGAAGCATAGTTCAGGGACCTGTGTGGCTTTCAGAACTATTATATAGATCTATATCTATATAAATATATATAAGAGAGTAAAAATGTGACCATGTGAAGGTTTTTCCCAGACCAACACACATTTATTCTCTGAACTTCTATATTCAACTATAAACTATTTAGGATTGTCCTGATTCAATTACAAATCTCTCTACATGTACATTTATGGTAAAGAAACTTCTGGTTTGTTTGCTTTGCTCTTGAGTGCTTCATACTAGTGTGTGTGTGTGTGTGTGTGTGTCCCAGTCCCAATTTAGAAATCACAAAGCAGCAACAGGAGGCAGAGGTTTGGACAGCATTGGATGATTTGAGTGAGAGGAACATGCACACAGCTCTCCGAGACCAGAGAGACGACAAGAAAGAGTAAGAGAGAGCGAGAGCGAGCTGGTCTCCTACAGCACCATACCGGGGCTTTCCTTCACCCAGGGGAGCGCTCATTATGTAGCAGGCAGAGAGCAGAACCACAGTTACCCCAAACAGTCACCAGGGCTTTTTCTGCTTCTTCTCACCCCACACATAAAATTCATTCAAAGCAGCTTTGGCCAGGCGAGACCAGAGAGACAAACGGGAGAGACACATGCACCACAGAGCTCACAAGTGTGTATACGAGTGTGTGTGTGAGTGAGAGCTTGTCTCAGTAAAGCCATCATACACATTATCCAGCTTGAGCACTTTAAAAGACTCTGTGTGTATGTTTTAAATATTACAGACAAACCTACAATACTACCATAGCGCTGTGCGATATCACCACAAAAAAATGGAAAAACCTATTTTAAGGATACTTCTATTTAAATTAGTTCTATTTAAATGTAAAAATTAGTAAACTTTGTGTCAACAGTGTGTAATTTTTATACACCAAACAGAGATACAGGTGAAAAAATTTCTAAAGGTCAGTTGCTTCTAATCACAGTGTTTACCTTTTTATAGCAAGTTTTTTTTTTATATAAAAGTTAGACACAAAAGTATTTTGTGATGTAATTTATCATAATGTCGATATCATTACTGCTCAGCCCTTAGTCAGAGTGTGCTAAACAGATAATCGTTTAAACCCCGTGTGTGTCCCTGAGCTCTACAGTGTCTGTGCTGTTACTCAGGCTAAAAAAGTTTCCTATAAATTTGTACAAAGATGCACATGTATAAATATCTCCATCGCTTCCTGAAGCTCAGCCCCCCCCCCCCCACACACACCCCCACACACCCCCACACCATGAAAAGGGCTAAAACTGGAAATCAACCGGAATGTTTCCGGCAGTGTTTGTGATCACGATAATAAAATGAAGTGATATATTTCTGAAATGGAGAATCAAGGCCGAAGGAGAGAAATTTAGAAATAAACACCACATTTTTTTTTTTACCTTTATCTCCATTACAGAAATGCAGCACTCCATCTGATTTCTAACTTAGCCTCCTGTGTCTAGATGAACTATTCTCAGGATCACTGAACAGAGTTTTATCATCATCATCCTCATCCTTGAATCCTGAGTGACTAAATGATTCCTTCTGGCTAATTTGTATTTTTTATTTATTTTTTCCTTTTTAACACCAGACGTTTCACACATTTAATCACACTGTAATTCGGAGTCGTGAACAAAACAAACAGACTGGCACTCAAATAAGAGGGAAAAAAACCTAATGGTTATTTTTCAGGACTCTGCTCTTAATCCAAATGTCCTTTATAATGATTTAAATCGGATAAACCTGCAGATAAAACGAACACTCAGCGCTTGGAGGTTCTAGAATCACTTACGAGACCTGGATTCTGTGCCTAGGTCTCATTAGAAGGATCGAGAGGTAAGATTTTCATAGTTAGATCTAGAGTGTTTTCAGTGAAATCTATGGAGAAAAAAAATCCAACATATTCTTTTTGATTTTAGGTGTAAAGTAAAATAGGGATAATGTAACTGTAACTCATCACTGGAATGATGAGGACTCAAAAACTTGTGATTCCACTAAACACTTAGTCCACTAAAATCTCCAAAACCTTTTCTTCTGTCCTTATGAACAAACGAAAGGACAATTTCAGTCACTGTTGATGTTGAAAGTGTTTGTTTTCTACTGGTACTTCTGTTCATCATTATTTGCTGTTACTCCTACTGTATTGATGTAGCTTTTAAGATGCATTTTACTATCCTGAACGTAGCATACTGTCCATGAACTGCCGTGTCACGCTCGCATGTGGACACTAATAAACCCTGAGCTTGAAAATGAAAGACAGCTCACTGGCTGTGCATAATTACAAACCTATTATACTCCTGTTACAAGTATTAGAATAGACAGGGTAATTCCATTACCCCTATATAGTGTTTACACGTTAAACCTACAGTACTTTAAAGCCTGGGTGTGTTTATGCAGAGCTGCCCAGCTTTTTGAGCAATGTGTATGTAGTTACTATGTAAACAATTTTGCATGTGTTTACACTCCTCTTTACAAGCTTCTCTATATAGCTGACCGCTTTACCCTGGAGTCCTAGCTATGCGGTGTGTGTGGTGATGAAACAGAAACATGCCTGTCGTCTACAGCTCTATCACACGGAGATCAACAGCTGGCTGTGTTTGGCAGTGAGCGCACGCAGATCACCAGCCATCTGATTACAGTCATCCAGCAAACAGGATTACTCCCTCGACACACGAATCGGTGAAATATTTACAGCACGGAGGACGAGACGAGCGAACCTGTGAACGAGCTGCACTAGCATCAAGAACACAAAAACCATGTTTACTCTAAACTCACTCCAAGGGCTGTTAAGTAAGGACTAAGTAAAGAATAAAAGTGAAACTGAAACACTGCGTGTGTGTGTGTGTGGTGCTTTTATAATAAAATAATAGTGGTGGTGTGATGAAGTGGAGTTACCGTTACCATTATTGTTAAGGATATAGGAGTGTATATACAAATATATAGTATATAGGCATATGTGTAACGTGTATGTATATATTTATAGCTTCTGTGGTTGATCTCTCTCTCAGTCTGTCTGTAGTCAGGGCTGCTTTGAATGAATGCGGTATCTCAGTGCTGTAGACAACAGGAGCCATTCTGACACTGAAAAGAGACATGTGTCCAGATTCAGGGACATGAGGACATGGGGACTGGGGAAAGCAGGCAGACTCAGACGAGCAGCACCGACACCCAGCCGAAGCGAAGCAAGGCTTGCTCCAACCACAGGAAGAACCAAAAGGTTATGAGCCTGTCCTCCCGTTGGCCAGGGGATCTGCCAGCGTAGGTTCTTACTGAGACAGATGGCTGGCTTTAACATGCTCAAGGCCCAATTGAGAGCTGAGTAAATAGTTAGGGAAAAGGAATAAGGGCAGATTTGGACCCTAGACTCGCACCAGGGACAGGGGAGGGCTGGGGTAAAGGGGGAGTAGGGGGTACGTACCGTATGCAGGAGCAGCGGCTGCAGCACCATAGCCATACGGGCTTCCAAAACCTGCAGGGAGACCATTTTACACACACTGTTCAGCAATAATATTTATGACTAACAGAAGGATAAACTTAGTCTACAATTAATCAGATTAGACTATAATTACATTACACAAACGTAAAAAAAAATTGCTGACGTTGCTGTGACATAAAAGGCTTAGAGATGTGCTGTTGTAGGAAAATAATCAACTTATTGATTACTGTGACTCCGCCTCATTACACGCCCACCTGGTGTGACGTAGCCTGGTGCGGCGGCACTGACGAAGGCTCCTCGTGCGAGTGCGGCTCTTCCTCGTCCTCGAGCGGCCTGAGCAGCGACAGCAGAAGCGGCGGCGGCGGCTGCTGCAGCGATCGCTCCTTTATTCTACAACACACACATACAAAACGTACACTCAAATCTTACAGATGGCTAACAGAAGGATTAGAATTAATCATAAAGCATAAATATAATTAAATCAGTCCCAAAAAAAATGTAAAATTTTCCAAATTCGAATCTTTTCCATTTGTTATAAGATTGGATCTTATTCTTTAGTTATTTTTTTCAATACCTGATCCACCATTTTCTGATACTGAGCCTGGGTATCGGATCGGTGCCCTCTCTAGTTGTAGCTCTAATTTAAACTCTAATTTTCTATTAAAATGTTTGCTACATCACTTCCTGTTCTGCAATGATCTTATAAACCATCAGCGTCAGTACACATTTACAGGAAGTGGAACTGGATGGTGTCTTTGTGCTCAAGGTCAGCGTATTAATGATCGATGTAAAAACCTTTCAGGATGTGCAGCTCATCACTGATAACGTTACTCGAGAGAGCGGAGCTCGGTTCGGTCTCTGGAGCATTAGAGTGGTATTCATTGATTATCGATGATGACGACTGACCTGAGGGAGGATTTTTTTCTTCTTGTTGCCGGCAGCGTTGGGTCCCGAGAACAGTTTCTCCAGAGCGGCGAGGGCGGCGCTAGCTTTGGCAACTTTCTTATTAGGTCCTGCTCCTCGGAACTTCTGTCCGTCGACCTCCACCTGAAGATAAGAGAGAGAAAAAAATATCTGGCTTTAGATCAGATTCTTCACTGATAGAAAAACACAGATCTTCCAGGGACAGGATTGTAATGCAACTCACCTCCATGACAAAGCGTTTGTCATGGCTGCCGCCGCTCTCAGATATTAGCTCGTATTTGAGGCCTCGCCTTTTCTCATTTAGCTCCATCACTGGGTTCTTACCACTCGCCGTCAGAATAGGACCCTGAGTTCGCACCTACACGCACACACACACACACACACACACAGAAACATGACTATATAACAGATCAGGAGTGTGACGCCCCGGAGTCAGCGCAGACTTTAATGTCATTTTATACATGGGAACATGACAGCATTTGGGCTTTCGTTCTGTGTTTTAAAATGAACAGTGTTCCAAGGATAAATTGTAATGCATTTCTAAATAGAATCCTGCATTAACACCCAATTACGATAAAACAAGCGTACAACGTTGATGTAAAAGTTTTATTTTCTTAGTTATTTGACTAAAGCTCAGTGAAGTAGACGAGCTCAGGCACAGTCAGGAAGGAAATTTTGCTGCAACGAGAACAAGGGTGTTTTCACACCTATTAGTTCATCTCTTGAGTCTGTATGGTTTCACGCTGCATGCAATTAAACTAACTGACTAGCGTTGTGTGGGGATTAATGCATCATGAGTAGATACTTCCTTCCCCATACACATTTTCACTTATTTTCCCTCTCTTTCCATAAAAAAGTGATGGAATAATGATGAAAAGTGAATGACACAGAGCACATGGCGACAGGGTTCAATAAATGACTACATAATCATATAAATATCTACACTAAAGCATTTTGTGCATCACATCCTGCTCTCTCTTTTTTTGTTTTATCCCTGAAATAAAATTAAAATTAAAATAAAACCATGCAGCCCCAAAACACACGCCGTGTCTGATTTCTTCCTGCAGGTGAGTCAATTCAGAGCCTAATCACTTTCTCACTGGAGTGGAAGATGTTTTTGGACCCGAGTGTGATTGGATGTGTGTACTCACCTGAATAAAGAACCACACCAAGTGGGAGAAAACCCTAAATTGATGGATGATGATAGTAACATGCCTGTTTAATTTCAATTTCCAAATAGATTCATTAAAAAAAGTAGTTTTACAAATAAACTGAATGAAGGTCTATTTCAGGGTTGAGTGTGCACCACAGTGTGCACCACGTCACCTATCTAGGGCACGAATTCGGATATTTCTGGGTCAAAAAGTAATGCAACACACTCGGATCAGCACTGCTGGATTACGGTTAGGAACAGAATTCTTTAAGTAGAAAGATCTTCAGGTGCAGGGTTATTACAGTGTGTGTGTGTGTGTGTGTGTGTGCGTGCGTACCTCTAGTGTGCTAGAGCTGTCTGTGGAGTGTGATGTGTTATTGCTTGAGTGTGTCGACGTCTCGCTCTTGCCCTCGCTGTCTGACTTCTCATCTGCACTCATGGAGTCCAGGTCTGTGTCGAAGCCTGTTGGGTATCCCATTGCCTGCAGCACCTGTCAGTCACACACACACCATCAGCATACTGTACATCACATGCAAAATCATTATACACACTAAAATTACAAACACGTATGTGCACATACAGTCTTCACACATATACCCACATACATTACCTAATCAAACAATTTACAATTTAAAGACCTTTACTTAAAAAGGTCACATTTCCTGAGAATGTTCACACTGAGCCTTGACCTTTAAATTAAATTCTTATTCTTATTCAAGTTATAATAACATTATAATCCAAATGTTTGTCCTGGACAATTTATGGAACCTGGTTTTCTGGAAGAATGTATAACTCTGAACTCACATTTAAGTGCATCATAAGGAAAAGTATTAAAAGATTACATTAGTAATAAAATTAGCAATTAGTACAGCTTGCAAATTACCACTTACAAGGCACGATGAATGATTCTTTACATGGCAACACTGTTGAAATGCAGGTTCTAATTTATCGACTAATTCTCTATAATGGCAACTTCATATAATTTCTACAATACTATCATATTGTTTCTATAGTAACAACTTACACAGTGACTTGCATGACAGCGCTTACTAGGCATGTAACGATATATATTACATCGATAAATATAGTACAAATTCACGACCATTACTATAGAAGGAAATAATAAAAAACAAAAAAAGAACCACGATTAATTGCTTAGTTTTTCCTAGCTGTATTGCATTTCTAAGAGTAACAATTGTGTTGTGTAGACAGCAGAGGGCGCAATAATGTACAATAGCAGCAATACATGTGACCTCACCATAGGCACAAGTAACACAGCCAAAATACAGACTGCCAACACTAATGAAAACAGAAGGAAATGGAGGTCATTGTTTATGTTTAAGCTGACTACAGCCTTCACAAATGTTCATAAATGTAAATTAAGAAAAAACTTTTTTTTCATTATTATATTTTACACCAAGCTTTACAAATGTTTGTAAGTAATGAAAATGAAACAAAAATATTTTTTAATTAACAAAAGGAATATTTGGTTGATAAAGAATAGGAAAATAAATGTTGCAATTTTTTGGTAATAAAATTTTTTTGTGGAAAAATCAAATATCATTAACCCAATATAATAAATCGAATTGAAACATGAAAAGACCTTTTCTGTAAGGAGACGCTTAGCATTTATGGAAGGAGTCTCCGTCGACAGTGAACAGAGGTAAAGCTGTAACTAAGTTTCCCGAAATCTTCAGGACCGCGGCTTTGCCATTTTATTTATAATGTTACAAGCTGCGTTTTATTTTTGTATTATTGACTTTAGAGAGAGGGAAAAAATGGTTAGGGTTAAATAAAACAGTTAAAATGTATGATGTATAATTTTACTGTGACAGCACCACACACACAGTGGGTTACTCCTTATGAGTGGGTTACTCTTCTATAAGAGAAGAAAAAAAACATATATTTTTTATCTTTTCTCAATATAAATAAATATAAAATTGTGTTGTTGAGGATTTCAGGAATCCTTTAACATCATTCCTGCTACACTTTTGAACAGAGCATGCTTTTTCCAGTTTATAGTGAATTGGATTAAGTCTGAAAGTGCTATTCTGCTCAGCGATTCAATTCTCAGCATCCTTCTAGCTGAATCGTGTGTGTGTGTGTGTGTGTGTGTGTGTGTGTGTGTGTGTGTGTGTGTGTGTGTGTGTGTGTGTGTGTCCCTAACTGGTGCCTTTTATGGCTGTGCTCTGGAGGAAAGAGGATTAGACCGGCTCGCTTCTCCAAAGTCGCTTTGTTCACAATCGGCCTGGAACGGCGCTGATTCTGACCCCAGCATTACCGTGCCCGCAGGGAGAGAGGGGGAGAGAGAAAGGAGGTGTGTGTGTGTGTGTGTGTGTGTGTGTGTAAACTGCATGGTCACAGCTGCAGTTTATTGGTAGGCTCTGCTGCATCACTGAGGTCTGCTCTGTGTTAACACTATGTGACAAATTTGCTTTTTGTTTTGTTTCTACGGAAACACAGCCAGGGTTCAGGTTTTACATGGACGATTTAAGAGGTTTGTTTTTATTGTTATTGTTCTGCACAGGGATGCAGTGGAGATCTGTAAATGTTACTGGAGCTGTGGCAGGAATGTGAGTGCTTGTTGTTGCTGTTCATTGTTGCTATTTCTGTCTCATTGTAATGGTTTGTTCTTCAGCAGTTTGTTGAATTCACTTTAGTTCATGAATACTTTTACATACACTAGAGCAGTAATGTCTGATTGATGATTATTAGAAGGAGAACATTTTCCCCTCGCACTCAGAAACGAAACATCTGGACATCCACTATTTGACCATTTTTGTGAAACCAAAACACAGCCCTCACCCCTAAGGGTGCACAAAATTTGCATACTTGTTTAACTCTTGGAGTGTGTTACCTTAACAGCTACGTGCAGCTTGGCTGTTTTCTTGGAAGAGCCCGAGGCTTCGTAGATGGTTCCGTCCACATCCACGGACATTGTGAAGACGGGAGCATGAACCGGACCGGACTGAGACAGGAGCTTGTACTGGAGGCCCGGACGGATCTGATTCAGCCGCATGAGTGCATTCATGGGCTGGTTGGAGTCTATTGCTTTACTGTCTAAAACTGAGAGAGAGAGAGAGAGAGAGAGAGAGAGAGGGAGAGAGAGAGAGAGAGAGGGAG
>JAQQZX010000009.1:20827275-20837915 GCA_030068355.1 Notoglanidium maculatum
ACTGAAAAGTGTCTAATCCAGGAGTTCACCTTTTTCCTATTTTCAAATCTGTGGCCGTATATAAGAAATGTGTGGGGTTTTTTCATTAAGGGCAACATTGGCCAGAGCAAGTTATCTTCTGAAAGATTTTGTGAAAAAGTTAGAAATGTTCAGTTTAATCTAGGCCTAGAGTCCACAATGTTCGTCAGGGCCAATAAAACTCATTGATCAGATCATCCTGACTGTGTTGACACATTTGTATAATCCCCCCCCTACTAGTACAGAAGGAGGCGTGGCTTTATGGCCGCTGTGTGTCAGTTGCTGTGAAGGAGGCGTGGCCTGACTTAGTCTCAGTGAAGGAGGCGTGGTTTTATGGCCACTGTGAAGGAGGCGTCTTTAGTCTCAGTGAAGATGGTGTGGATTCTGTATCTGACAGTCACAATGAAGAAGGCATGGCCTCTCTATGTCAGTACCAGTGAAAGAGGTTTCAAAGACTCCTCCTTTTGTTTGCTGGATGGCAAAATGAATTCACTTTTAAATCAGTGTTAATGAACAGCAGTCAAGCGGCATGCTTCCTGAGCTTATTTATTAACACAATGTGTAGCAGTGCGGAGGAACAAAACCATCATCAGCTCAAACACAAATGATTAGAGTTAAAGGTTTGCTGAAGTCTAATTTACCAAAGCCAATTGCTCAATCCCCAATCATTGTTTTGTGCTTTCAGGTCTTTCGGATCAGGAGCCATGCACTCAATTTGAGCTCTCTCTATCTCTCACGCATACGTCCGTCTCTGCTCAAGTCTGCAGGTAGCTATTTTTACCATCAATTACTGTAATTACAAGTATTAAAGAAATTATAGAGGGGGGAAAAAGAAAAACAAACGCTCAGTAATTATGCCGTTTTGACAGAGCAAATTCTTAAACAGCTACTCGCTGGCACTTGTCACGATGTCACGATAAACTACTCTGAGAAGGAGCTTCGCTCATTAAACCTGGACACTGACACTTTAACTAACAAGCAAGCAGGCATGGAAACAATTTGTGTATTTTCTGAAAACCCAAATTAGCATTTTGTAGCATCAGGAATGCAGGAGGGGAAAAGCTGACTCATCATTTCCTGTGTTTTAGTGAAGTGTGGAGTGTTTGCACCAATGTTTATGCACCAGGAATAATGAGGACAGGAAGCTCTCGTCCTCTCTCAGAGTTATTCCCATTTCTTATTACTGCATTTTAATTTTCAGTAACATTTTACTTAAAGGTGGTGCTCATAGAGCTACAGAAAACCTACATAACTTGCACTGACAATGAATAAAGATTCATAAAGGCTTATTCAAACACAGCGGGCAAAGCATTCTTTCATCAGTTTTAATTAAGAGAGCCAGGTTTCTAAGCTTGGATAAAATCTACCTGGAACTGGTTCTGTAGGTCACATGACATCACAGCCTACAGAAATAGTCGTAATTAAGGGCTTATGTAGGTGCTGTGTAACCCTATGAACACTGCAGTTAAGTTGGATGGGTTACTTGTATAATAGGAAGGTGCTTTACTGTTCTTATTCTTCATGAAAAATTGTACCTTTTTCACAGCAATATTTGACACAGGACCATGACACCTGGCAAAGATTTTTCCCAAAGGGAAAAGATCGGAATTGCGGTCGCAGTGTAGCCAATTCAGATACACTGAAGACAATTAAAACACCGTCGCTCTGCCTACTAACACCTTAGCACCTCCCTGGAACACGACAGCAAACAATTAACATATTAGCATGGAACTGATTAGCTCTAACCCAAACCGTATCCTAGAAACCACCTATCAACACCATCAACCACGTGGAATACCAAAGTAATACCCTAGAAACACCTAGCCGTGACCTAGCAACCATAACTTGGCAACCACCTGGCAAGCCCCATAAAAAAGCCATCTAGCTACACACTAGCAACCACCTGAAATAACAGCAGTTTAGACACCACCCAGCAACTACAGCAACCATCCAGCAACAGCCTAACAACCACTTGTGATTACATTGCAATCACATTGCAATCAACACCCTAGCAACCACCCAGCAACATCCTAGGAACCACATATCACCCTAGCAACGACTTGGTGACCCAGAAAAACATAACATCCTAGCAGCCACCTGGAACTTCACACTAACCCTAACCCTGGAACTAACCCTAACCCTAACCATCCAGCATTAACCTGAGAAAACATCATAACCACCCCAACAACCTTGAAGGTCACAGAATCCACCTATCCAGCCGAGTGGTTGCTATCTAACTACACCCTATCAACCACCTGGCAGCTCATACACAATCACCAACTACACATTAAGTTTTCAACCTTACATTTCGAATGTAATGATGATTTAAGATCCAAACACATTTATAAGCCTTTAAACATTTTATCAATTAACATTATACTGCTTTAGCAAGCTTTGTGAACACAGAAGTCAGTTCGCCAACTGTACGCGCCTTTAAAATCCTTCCAGATGGCCATCGTTCTGCGTCGTCTGTTCATTAGTATGACATCGCTCACTAGACTTACGTCACATAGTATCACCTGGTACAGAAGTGTTGTTTTTATCGTACGTGTAAATGATCACAGTATCAGACAGACACCTGATACCAGTATCAGTTTCATTATGGATCTGTCCGGAGTTATTTTGCCGAGTTATATGATGCAAAGCCGTGTTGTGATCATATTTACATAGAAAATGTGCTGCATAAATAAAATCGACAGTTAGGTGAACGGAGAAAGAGGAGGAAAAAGAGAGGGAGGCAATTCACAGAGTCCCCAAAGATGTTCTGCAATACAATTAAGCATTCTGGTATCGTTTTCACCTTCCTCCAGTAGAGAGATCTCTTTTAACGATTGACCGTGCGCGCGCGCACACACACAGGTTTCAGTAGCACTGTATTCCCACGCACATTAGAGAGCCAGCCTTGAAGAAGCTGCTGCTAGATTGTGTGTGTGTCAGACAACAGTAATGTGAAGACAGTAGATAAGATAAGCCTGTTTCTCCCTCTTTACCTTATTCTCTCGGTAAGCTCACAGTTCTCTCACACACACACACACACACACACACACACACACACACACACACACACACACACACAGCTCAGTAATTTGAGCTGGAATAAAGGATCTCCACTCGTCACACTACGCTTTCTGTCCTCACCTGTCCGGTTGTTTTATAATTCATGATCAGGGAAAGACTCAAGGTCAAATCCGCGCTCACGCCATCAGATATAAGGTGTGAGTGGAGTGTGAGGTCACCTGTGCGCTGTACGTGATGGCCTCCGCCTGCTCGTCTGTCATGGCCGCCAGCGTGTCCGTCGGCTCCTTTTCACAGGGGTCGTGCAGCCCTGGTCCGCCTGAGGACGAAGGAAAATCTTCTTACACAGAGGTCAAACAAACACTGCTAATAATGAATGAAGGAAAATGTTGGACGTTATCTTGTTAGCATACTGACACACAACGCAAGGTCTTACTAGCTGGCAGAGCTGTGTGACTGTCCTTGTAACCCAGGGGTTTCCAAACTAGGAGTCACTACCCCATGTCTCGAGAGACTTACAATCTCCTCTTTTTTGTTTTAGTCATTTATTTAATTCATTAATTAATATTAGAAATACCAAAGATGGATTCTGTGTGCTAATATTGTGTTACTGGGAGTCACGTTCAGACATCTGAATTAATAGTGTGCATGTATGTTAATTTTTACTATTCTGACCCGCTGCTCTAGTTTAGCTGGATGTACAATATACGATCATTAGCTGCTTCTGCTCATGCGCGCTAAATCACGCGAAGTACGCCACTTCGCATCACCCGACCTCGTCGAGGATTATTTTTGTAGATCAGTGCAAGAAATATTCCTCTGGGTTTTTAGTGACTTCTGTTACACATACTACGCATATGTTACTGATGTAATAAAATGTTAAAGTAGTCTTATATTATAAATCTGGAATTTAAAAGATTGGGCTTGCAGAAGATTTATAATGTCCATTTGGCATTGTTTGCCCAAAAAGTGACCCTTAATTATTACTATTTAAACCAGAACATGACCTTGCTTCATTAACAGACAGACCCTTACGCTCTGTGTAACAAATCTCCTCCATCTTCAACATTAAGCTCCATTACATGATCCTCGCTACCTCCTCTACACCGCCGACGCCTCTGCCCATCCCTTTACCCTTCAGCTACAGTAAAGCACGCCTCACTTCCTGCTTGGCAAAACAAGGTCAGGGAGGATGCTAGGCTAGCCCTGCTCATGTAGAGCTGATTAAATATTAACATGTGCATCTTTCTCTATTAATTAATTATAACCACATAAAAGCATGTGAGGAGTGCAGACAAACTGGTTATAGGTGGGACTAAGAAAACCAGGTCACGTTAACCCTCGCAACCTCGACACAAATTAAAGCTTTACGTGTAGTAAGTTAAGGATTTTTGTTTTTAAATGAAATGGTCCTGTTCTCACAGACATTTATCATATCATATCCCTGAAGAGGATTATGGAAAGCAATTAGTAAGTGTTGTTTTCCTTTCAGCATCCACTCGGACTAGCTTTATTGGGCACTTTGTTGAGGGTAAGTAGCCATGAACAGAGCAGGGCTGAGGTTATTACGGGACCATAAAATGGAGGAATGAAATGGAACGCTCGCTAAATGATACAATATAAGTAATGAAAATAATCACACTGCCATTAACCCCCGTGCGGTTTCGTCTCTCTCTGTAATCCCTGTACAGCGGCGGTGTTGGTGTTCACCTGGGAGCAGGATCCCGGAGGCGAGACACTCCATGACCCTGCGCAGAGCCTCTCCCGCTCCCAGCGGCCGGTTACACGTCGCTATGGCCTTCTCACACAGCAGCTCCAGTGGCTAACGACAGGAAAGAGAAAAAAAAACTCATCTCAGTAACGACATTTAACCAGTGGCAAAATGTGTGACCAGTCAGGACATTCGAGTGCAAAAGTCCTTACTGTCTGTAATGAGCAAGACAATAATTTTTCTCTTTTCTCACCTTGTTATTTTTAATAAAGAAATATATTGTTTAGAGCTGATATTGGAGGACAAAGAATGAATTGGGTTTGGGAAATATTTTTTTGGAACTGTAAATGTTTAAATATGAAGAGGAATAGAGATATACATTATTCATATGATAATATGTTTTGGAGCTAAGGAATTTATCATCTTAAGTCAATAAAAACAAATATCTAGTGTTAGCTATTCAGCTAAGGAAGACAAAAGGGGATCATTTAACTTTAAACTGCGATTAATTTTAATGCAGCTCCATTAAAAGCTCAACCTTTGATCCCCTGAAAATGTACAAATAAAAATTGCTAGATATTTGTACCGCCACTCACCCATCCTTTGAGAGGTTCCCAGGCCGGCACTCGGTTGCACATATCCCTCAGAATCCGTAAAACGATCACTCCTGATTTTAATCCGTTTACTCTAGCCTGAGGAAATACAGGTGTGCCGGCGTGAGCTAACGATGCTAACGGCATTTACAACACAACCGCAACTTTAGTCTTACTCTGGTCTCGGTTAGTGTGTGAGAGTGTGTGAGAACATGGATCTCTGTGTGATCAGAGGTCCAGCATGTTATGGGTTTGGGTGAGGAGGGAGACGGGGGGTTGGGGGGGTTAGGAGGGGGAGAGTCCAGGTAAAAGCACTTGACAATTTTTTTTTAATGACAAACAAGCAGGTTACAGAAAATAAATAAATAAACAAACAAAACAAGGCAAAAAAAAGTGTGTAACAATTGCTTTTGTAGCCTTACGATAATAACATGAGTCATTAGGTTAACGTTTTCTTTTGTTTAAGTAAAGGTCATAAGGCTACAATAACAATGAGAGAAAGAGAGCGCCAACCTGGAACCATTTAGCATGTCGCAGAGAGGCCAGCGCCACCAGGCACCTCTGTCTATCCAGCAGGTCCAACGGCTCGCTCGCCTCAACAACGCTCTCTATCGGCGAGAAGAACGGGACAAGAAATCAAATCACACACACGCATACATACTCACACACATATGCATACACACACAATGGCTCTGTTAAGGTTCGGCAGTGGTGGGGGGCAATGCCGAGTGACCGAAGTCCAGTGCATCCGAATGAGATGAGAATTGACTGATCTTAAGCCACGCCCATCACTCGGTTACTGTTGCTATCTGGGTCAAACAAAGAGAGGAGACTAGAGGCATGAGAAAAGGGATTAATTTTAGAATCCAAGAAAGGATTCGAGTAGAAGCCGAAAGCAGTGGCTAATGCCAAGGCCTTAGCTCTAAACTGGAGCTGGATTAGCAAAGGTCTCGCATCTAACTCGGCAGCATTACTGTCTCAACTGAACAATAACATCAGCCAGGATAGCAGGAAGGTGCTACACACAGGGGGTGCTGCTATTCTAATCATTATTCCACAGTGTAATTAAACTCACAAAAACAATTATACAACAATAAAAAAGGAGTCTCCAGTGTCAGCGCTTTGTAACAGTCGGTACGTTTCCCGACACGTGCGTTAATTCCTGTTATGAAGTTTACAGTAGCTTTAAACGGTCTCACCAGTCTCTCCTTTTTTCTTCTCTTTAAATTAATATTTAAATATAAGACACTTCTCAGGATGAGACGCCTCAATGCTGTAAGTTAAGCGTGACCCACTTGCTGTGAATCTCACCATCTGCAGCAGTGCACACGTGATTTTTTATTTTTTTCTAAACAGTAGAACTGTTTTATTATGAGTTGGATTAGGCTCTGTTCATGAATAACAGACTTTTCAGAATCAGGAACACAGATATATGAGGAAACACTGACAAACTAGAATTTCGGCTCGAAGCCCGACATTAAACTCTTTGTTATGAATAACAATCATCAATCTTGCAGGTAAAATATCAAGAGAAAATAAAAACGTGAGGAGAGGACGTCATGTTGACCGATGACTTGTTGTATTCAGATGTATAATGATCAAATACTCGTATTTCTCTTAGTCTGTACATGTCTGTAGCTTATTGTACGTAATTACGTCACGTTAGCTACCACATTTTAGCCTCATCTGTTAGGATTCTGAGAAACCAAAACAGCAGCACACTGGAGCGTTTACTTTCCCACTAACAAATGTATTATAATTAGCTGTTTGTTATCCCCTACTATTTTAGGTGAAAAAAGTTCAGAAAGTTTGCAGAAGAATGATAAATGGTTTTATATACCAAAGAATTTAGCTATAGTTGGACATCTGATGCTGTAACTTGGTGCACATGGCTTATTATAAAGTGAAACCTTTATCACGTGACAAAATAATCTGTGGATTAAAAGTTCGTGTTTGGACAAAGAAAGCAGCAAATTGAAGATCTCAACTCTGCCAATAAACCTAAAGCTTGACCCAAGTAACCGAAGAGCCAGAAAATAAAACCCGGGCTTGAGATCGGTCAATTCCGTGCCATCTCATTGGCTGGCTGGAAACTGGGGCAGGGAAGTGAGCCAGATTTGCTAACAGGTCATAGCATGCCCATGCTGAGTTTCTGTATGAAACTCTTTCGGCGGTCAGAAGAGAGTGGGCGTGGCCAGATGGCGCCAAACATCAGGCTCAGATCTACAGAGATCTGCTAAGACCTTTAGCGAATCGGTGCCGGACTGCTCAGATCTACAGTGGAGTAAATGTTCGCATGCAGTGGGCAACGTTAGAACAGTTACATCTGTAAGAGACAGAAACACACACACACACACACTTTTTAGAGTACACTTGTGACTCATTACCGAGCTCTCAGAGGACGCCGTGTTGTTGTACGGTGCATATATAATGAACGCAATATAGAAATAATAAAAGAAAAACGCTAACTCTGTAAGGGATTGGTGAGGAGGGAGATTAATCACAGCGCTCTGCATGGAGATCAGGCGCTGATAATGAGAGCGTTCGTCTCGATTTCACTTTTCCTGCATGGGATTTAATCAGAGCAGCACAGCTGAGACCTGCTTAACTGCAGCCTCTCATAAAAACCCTCTATCTGTCTCACTGTCTGTCTCTCTCTACGTTTATCTCTCTCCACCACGGTCTGTCTCTCTCTGCCTTTCTCCCTCTCCCACATCACTCCCTTTCTGTCGGTCTCCATCTCCAAATCTCTTTCAGTCTCTGTCTCTCTGCACGTCTCCTTCTCCAGCCATCTCTTTCTCAGACCACCTTTTTGACTGTCTGTCTCTGCTCTCAGTCTCTCTTTTGGTCTCTATCTGTCTCTATCTGTCTCTTGCTCCATCACTTCACCTCTGTGCCAGTTCACACAACTCTCACCATGTTTTGATCTCAGTCTCTCTATATCAACTTCTTTCGCTAGCCACCTCTCTCTCTCTCTTTTAATCTCCCTGTGACTATGTGCTTGTCTTTCTGTCTCTCCATGCGTGTCTCCACCCTTCGGTGTCTGTTCCACACCTAGTCTTTCTCTCTGTCTGTACTTCAGCTTCTTTCTCTAGCCACCTTTCTCAATCTCTCTCTCCATCCCTGTCTGTCTCACGCGATCACACACTCTCATTCTCGCTGTTCCTTTCTCTCTCTGTCTCTCTGCTATTCTGTCACTCTCTGGATGAAAGTTGATCCACTTTCTCTTTGATGTGGTCTCTTTGTAACAAGCCGTCTGTTTTCTGAGATCTAATTATTTACTCGGGCTGAAACGAGGTGATTAAGACGTATTGTGGCCCTGAGATGGTCGACTCCATCAGAATTAAACGCTTTTTTATCCAGGACGAAAAGAAACTAAAGAGATTCTGAATTTGCTGATCGATCTCGGGTAAACGTGGCTGTCCCACTCGGGCTTGCTGATGGACACAAACTCCGGTAAATCAATTACACCTGCACTTCCTGTTAGCTGGGAGACTTAGCATGTGGATCATGGCTCACTGGACATCAGGTGGCCTTCGAAATATCTACAGTAGGAGTTGACATCACATCACTCAGAGCATGTGGGAAGCTCTATCTACTCATCTCTCGTGCTGTGTGTGTGTGTGTGTGTGAGAGACACTCTGATGAGTTTTATCTGGACAGTCAGTCAGAGATTGAGCCATTCCTCATAGGGACAAGGTCTTTGACCCAAGTGACAAATATGAGCGGTGATATGATCTACAGCTCTCTCACCCTCTCCCTCTCCCTCTCTCCCTCTCTCCCTCTCTCCCTCTCTCACTCTGCCCCTCTCTCACTCTGCCCCTCACATGCACAGAAAGATGGATGTAACTAAGCGGTGGAAGTATTGATCTCTAAATGTGGATACACACTGCTCCATTTCCTAACCCATTCTCCATCTCACATCAGACAAACACAGAGAGAGAGAGAGAGAGAGAGAGAGAGAGATAGAGAGAGAGAGAGAGAGAGAGAAAGGATAGATAGATAGAAAAAGAGATGCAGAGAGAGGGAGATGGGGGACAGACACAGTTTGAGAAAAATAATTAGTAAAATGAGAAGAGAGAGAAGGTAGAGTGACAAAAATAAAAAAGTAACAAATTTCCTCTTTTTTCTTCATCTTCTTCCTCAGTCCTTTGAGACATTGTTTTGGGTCAGTCAGGTGTAGGGGTGTGTGTGTGTGTGTGTGTGTGTGTGTGTGTGTGTGTGTGTCTCCTTGGAGTATAAGGGGAAAACCTCCTTGTAAGAGCATATGATGCATAATTTTTTCCCCCCTCATTCATTTACCAATATGCGCTCCCGCACACGCAGGTACCTTGCTCTCCTGTCTCTCCATCCTCCCTGATCTGTGGAGAGGTGAGTGTGACCTTCAGTGTGAGTTTGAGCTCCGCCGTACTGCGAATCAAAATGGCTGCCTCTGGGATACTGCACTCCACCTCGTACTTCTCTTCTGTTAGCTTCTGTCAGAAAACGTCAAAGGTCACAGGGTCAAAGGCAAAATATCCAGTCAAATGTCTAGGTTCACATTATAGTTCACCACTTAAAACTAAATTTTGAGTGTGTTCATCTGGATGAGTCTTGTGCCTCTACATAAATTAAATTATAGCTAAATAAACAAACCTTTTGTGGTAAAAAAAACCCCCACAAAAACAGAAGAGAAGTTGATGATAAACTGATATTAATCCTTGAGGTTAAGAATTTTTTTAGTGTTTTATGTGACACAAACGGCTGATGTTCACTATGTGCCAGTGGAACATTATTGAATGTTACAGACTCATTAATATTCAAATGTAATTGAATATTAAATCTTTAAAGTAATTAAGATTCAAATACATTTTTACAGGAATTTAAAATCCCACTGACATCCTACAGAACATAAAACCTCAGAATCTATTCCAGACATGCAGAGTAGACAAGATACACACACAGCATCTCGTGCCTACATAAATTCATAACTCAAGGGCAGAGAGATTTATTGGGAGAGAGTGAGTGAGAGAGAGAGAGAGAGAAAGCAAGAAAGTGAAAAAGAACAAACAAGGGAACGAGAGTGAGACAGATTAATTGAAGGAGAGTGAGCGGGACAGAAAGAGTGAAAGAGGGAGCAAGACAGAAAAAATTAGAGAAAGACAGAAAGAGGGCGAAAGAGAGAAAGAGCATGATAGAAAAAAATGAGGGGGGAGAAAATGAGAATGCAAGAGGGTGAGCATGGGAGAGGCAAATATAAAGAAAGAAATAAAGTGTGAAATGCGTGTTAAAAAAAAAAAAAAAAAAAAAAAAAAAAAAAAAAG
>JAQQZX010000009.1:20838015-20852296 GCA_030068355.1 Notoglanidium maculatum
ACTTTTGTGAAGCTGCTTTGTGACAATGTCTGTTGTTAAAAGCGCTATACAAATAAAATTGAATTGAATTGAATAAAGTGACAGTAAAGGAGAGCAACAAAGAGAGAAAGAATGAGAGAAAAGTGAGAAAGAAAATGTGAGACACAGAGAGAGGAGGGAGGAATAGAAAGGTAACAGTAGACTGCAGAGAGAAGCCTGCTGTTCCATTAAAAGCTAATTTATTACATTATGAGCATCCTACTGACAGATTACTCACCTATAATAAAATTTAGATCTGCGATGTGTGTGCATGTCTGTGTGTGTGTGTGTGAGTATCTATAGTGTTTGTGCACACAAGTGTCTGCAGTGTGCGTGCACGTGCAAGGTCTGCAGTGTGAGTGTGTCTGCAGTGCGTGTGTCCGTGTCTGCAGTGTGCGTGCACGTGCAAGGACTGCAGTGTGTGAGTGCGCAAGTATCTGCGCGCAAGTGTCTGCAGTGCGTGTGTGTGTGCACGAGTGTCTGCAATGTGCCCATGTGTATGTGTGCAGTGTGTGTGTATGTGACTGTCTGCAGTGTGTGCATCTCTGCATTGAGTGTGTGTGTGCTGTGTGTGTGTTTGTATCTGCAGTGTTTGTCTGCAGTGAGTGAGTGTGTGAGAATGAGTGTGTGTGTGTATATATGTGTGTGTGTCTATATATGTGTGTGTGTGTGTGTGTGTGTGTGTTCTTATATCTTGATGAAGACCAGATGTCACTACAATGATAGGAATGTTGACAAGGATTTGACCTCGTGTGGACGTCTGGCTGGAACTTATAAAGAAAACTACCTTTTTACAAAAACTGCATTTCTTGAATAAGGGCTAAAATAAAGGCTAAAAGGGCCTAAAGGTTTTATTTGGGTTGGTGAGGTTAAGGTCAGGTCTAGCATTAATTAGCTATATTAATAATTATATAAATGGAAGGTCCTTACATGGATAGTAAGACAAATGTGTGTGTGTGTATGTGTGTGTGTGTGTGAGTGTGAGTGTGAGTGTGAGAGAGAGAGAGAGAGAGAGAGAGAGAGAGAGTATGTGTGCGTCTGTCTTCAGTGTGTGTATTGACTAGGTGATCAGGACCCCGTGGCCTGCTGCCCTGCTGGGTTAGCTGTCTAATTAAGGGAAGCTTGCGGCTGGCAGGATCAGATTAATTACACATGATGAATATAAATAGACCGAGCTTGTTAGTGCCAGTGTTGCTGCCCTGTCTCTGTCTCTCTCACTCACACACACACCCTCCAACATACCACTCACAGTACTAGAATTGCCAAACAGTCAACACAACTCCGTGTATAAATATTAAATGAACATAGTTTGTGTATATTGCGGTTTTGTCATGCCTGTAATTTGTCTCTTGGTGGGTGTGGCCTGTCCAGAGTTTTTTTATTCCAATAAGTAACAGTAGTATCCATAGTGTCACTTCTAAAGTTGCTAATTAAAAGCAAAAAAATGAATACCACACTAATCAGTTTCTGATTTACATGTTACCCACTCGGCTTTGCGCTAGCTCCTGGTTAAATTAACAAAGCGAGCTAACTGTACTAGCTACGCATACTCACCAGAAACATCAGCGAGCTCTGAGACTTGCTTCCGAGCTTCTTCGTAATGTCCCTGTGCGCATTTACTGAGAGGTCACTTAAGACAAGATACGATGAAGCCACAGTTTGACTTTTGTTTTTGTTGTGAGCGGGGAAATAAAGAAATGTCGGAAGAAGAATCGGTCCGAAGAATCGTTCGAGACAGTCGTTTAGATTTGTCGCTTTGTAGCATCTATTCTGCATGCAATTGCAAAAATCTCAACTCCAATGAGAGAGGGAGAAAAAAGAAAGCAAGAAAGGGCAAGAATGAGAAAGACGGACAGACAGGGAGAAAGACAAAAAAACAGACAGGAAGGATGAATGTGTGTGTGTGGGTAAGTGTGTGAGTGTGTGTGTACCTCTATCTGCAGTGGGAGGTTATCACAGACAGTGCGCAGCAGTGTGTGTGTGGGTTTCTCTCGACACATGAGCACCAGCTCCAGGTCCATGTCGTCTTTAATGAGCAGCCCTTTAGCCACCAGGCCGATCCGAATCACCCCACACAGCACCCTGCCATCACTCCCGCTGCTGCTGCTGCTGCTACTGCCCTCACTGAGAGAGAGAGAGAGAGAGAGAGAGAGAGAGAGAGAGAGAGAGAGAGAGAAATACACTCGAGCTGACAGCGATAATGTTGAATAATTATTAATGACTTACTGGAACTCTGTATTAGGACCAGTCTCACTCTCAGTGTCTCATTTTGTGTCTCAATTAAATTTAATTCAATTCATCTGTATGGAGATGGACACATGGAGATGAGAGAACAGAAATTAAGCTTTAATAACAATAACGTCAGTCTTAAAGAGTTGAAGTGCAGCTCTGCCACGACTGTGCTGCTGTTGCGCTGTGCACACACACGGTTCTGTAGGGAACCCTGATTTTTTTAAAAGCGGCCTGTCACAATGGCCGGCATGTGTGCGCCGAGTGTGTACTTTGTCAGCGTGGTTCTGTGTTTGTGCTCAGTCACGGTGTTCAGGTATTTGGATACAGTGTACGGTTAGTTTAGGACTAGATAGTGCTGCATTTTAATTTTGTGTTGCAGCAGGTGATGTAGTGTTCTAATTTGGTGAGATCCGATCGTGTCAGAATGCTCCTGATTTAGAACCTTTTTGGTGTGTGTTCGTGAGCTGAGGTTCAGGATCAGCCGGGTGAGGAGACTCTTCTGGCATTGCAGGGTTTTGTAGTCTCACTCTCAACCTCGGTCTGTCTGTCTTACTCTCACTCAGTGTCTTGCTCTCTCAATATTGCACTTTCAGTGTCTTACTCTCTCTCAAAGTCTCTCTCTCAGTATGCGTCTGTCTCTCTCTCTCAGTCCCTGACTGTTAATGTCTTGCTCTCTCTTTCAGTGTCCCTCTCTCATTGTGCATCTCTCTCTCTCTCTCAGTAGCCCTTTCTCATTACCAAGTATGCCAAGATGAGACTCCCATACTTTGGGAGTTCGACCTTGACAACAACTAGGGAGTACACACTCCTGAAAAAGGGAGGATATGGTACAGTCATCCTGCAATTGGAAGAGCAGTGTACTGGATTACTCAAGCATTTGCTGAGATAAGGCTGTCCTCGGCTGGACACTGTGAACGCTGACTGCCTGGTTATCTACCCAGCGAGGCTTGCCTACTAGGGAGTCCCCACATCTCTGACAGCGTAGGAGCAAATTTTGAAATCAATACAGAATTGAAGTTTAAACAGCTAAATGCTCGACATCTTAAAACTACTTTCTGCTACAAAATAACAAAAACAGTAGTATTCCAAAAATTCTAACAGGTGTGAGATCTTTCCCCTGCAATTGCCGAAAAGATTGCCATAATGCAAAATGCATTCTGGGATACTTAGCGGTCGCATCCCAATGCATCCTCAGTAACATTGATGGTTCGAGAACACTCCTGGGTATTTGATCTGTACTTGGCTACATGCGGACTTTGAACTGGAACAGTACCTTGGCTGTGACGTTTCACAAGAACACAAGTATAGAGAAGAACTCGGACTGAGAAACGGCTAGTATCTCTCTCTTACAAGAAAGATATGAACTGTCATTAATTAACATATTTGTTTGAACATTGAGTGTTTAAAGGAAGAGAATAAAAAAACATTTTACATTTAAAAAAACAAAAACAAAACACCTTTCTCTCCCTCTCACACAGTGGAGTGAATGAGTTAGTGTGTAGTGAAGTCACTCACTTGGTGCTTTCCTCTGCTGACTCGTCAGCGCTGGCCTCCATCTCCTCCTCCTGCCCGCCGGACTGGATTGGCTGCTCGACCTGTGACTGGTCCATCCATTCGGAGACGTGTTTGAGTGCGCACTCCACAGTGGAGACGAGGCTCTGTACGGCTTCCAGTGTCTCAGAGGATGGGTAGATGGTGGAGTGTTTCGCCATGACGTGGCGGTCGTCGTTTCCGAAGGAGCGGATGGACCTCTGAGAGAGGAGAAAGAGAACATGACTCAGGTTTTTAGTCTGGAAGAAGTTATATTAAACAGAGTAATCATACAGGACTGATGATCGCAGCATCCTGATGGTACTTGTGCCCAAGCCCAATCCTTACAGGTACAAAATCAATTTCAGCACTGATTCATTTTTAATAAGGCGTCGAACCTTATTGCTCCCTCTCCATGTTCTCTATGCCCCTTGTCCCTTTGTCTCTTGCCCACAATTAGCCCCTCTCCTTTTTCCCCCTCCCTTCAGTCCTTTGACTCCCCCTGCCATCTTGTTTCTTCTCTCTGCACAACAAATCTCCACTGTTCTCCACAAGGCTATGTTCTTCCTGATTAAACTCCTATTAAAAACTATTCGATGAATATTACACCACAGCGCTGCTGAATTCTGGATTCTGATTGGTCAGAAAGTGTTGATGAATTTTCTATTACAGCAGCTCTGTATTATTAATGCTGTGATTATTTTTCTATTAAATGTCATACAGCGTATCATTCATTACATATTAAAAAAAAAACTTTAAGTGCTTACGTGATGTAGTAGCGTGATGTGTAATAACGGTTCTCTATTCCGTTGATGTGTTAATTTAGTGCGGAATAAAATTAAGGCGTTTCAGTCAGACGATTTTTATACTCCGGATAAAAATCATTATGCATGCATTTCTCAATAAAGTGAAGATCACACACATTCTGCTGAGCCATGGAAATCAGAATAAAGGTGCATGAGGCGTAGAAATGTCAGCTCTAATTTATACGCTGCCATACATCTCTCTTTTTATCCCTGCATATATACTACACATATTTATACTGTACATGAGACACATTATAGCAAAAGCACTTCCTTCCGTTGATGACCGTTACCATGAGACATGTATAACGACAAAGACGACAAGTTTCATCTCGTCTGTATAACTGCTGCACTAGTGCGAGCCTGACGTTCAGTTTGGTTCGTGTTTCTGACAGCTCCCTGGTACAAGAAGAATCGGTGTGTGTTCAAACATCTTGGAAACGTCATCTGCAGGACAGGAGGTGTATATTATTGGTGTGTTTCTCCTACAGTACAATTTTTTCATGAAAGATGAAATATAAAGAAAGTCAAAGCAATCCGATTGCACATCATCATGATGTGTATTTCAGGTGCATGTAGCAAATGTGTACATTGTGAAAAACATTAAGCCTGGTGTACACTCTGGACATTAAGCAAAGCTCCTGACCGCATGAGTCCTCACGCCAGCGTGGATCAGTCAAACGTAGATTTGTCACGTTCACACAGCATGCGGTAAAACAGAGCGACCGTGTGTCTCACAGCCACATCACGCACACACACGCGAGCACAAAGAGCTGAAACTGTGCCGTAGCATGGAGAAGACGGCTGGGTCGAAAGTGGATCATAGAAAGCCATTTATGTCTAACTAAAATGTTCTCTGTGTGTAGAGAACATCTGCAAACTGATCAAAATTCCAAACCTTAAATCTCTTATTTAACCAGGACGCTCAAAATTGAGCAACGTGATTGTCTTGACATGTTTCATGCGAACATCAATCAGTTCACAGTATTTACAGTGTACGCCAAGACCAAAAACCAAGCAATCGCGTCCACGGAACTCCCAGTAGACCTACACTATCTATGTGAGGGTATAAAACCATTTGAAATGTTTCCAGGAGCACGGTGGGCTCCATTATTATTAAATGGAAGAAGTCTGGAACCACCAGGAGTGTTCCTCAGTGACCAAGAACCCAATGGACACGCGGAGCTTCAGAGGCCCTCCACAGAGACGAGAGAACCTGCTGGAAGGACAACCATTTCAGAAATACTCCGTTATTCCATGGAAACGTGGTGGTAGCATGATGCTATACTGTAGGGTTACTTCTCAGTGACCGAGAGGTCCTTAAAGGAAACCCGAGTGTACATGACATCAGACACAAACTTTCAGAAAGACAACGACTTGAAGACCTAAGATAATTGCATAGCGGCTTCAGGACAAGTCTCCGAAGGTCATGGAGTGTTCCAGCCAAAGCCCAGAATTGAACCCCCATAGAACATCTGTGGACAGAGTCAAAGATGGCCGTTCACAGACACTCACCATACGACCTGACTGAACTCGAGACGATTTGCCAGAAATAATGAGAGAATCTGTACAAACCCAGGTATGTAAAGCTTGTAGAGACGAAGCCTAAACGGCTCTACACTGTAATTTACTTTGCTAAGGAGCTTCTACAATGTACTGGCTTCTGGAAAGGTTCTGAATACTTATAATTAAATAAGAGGATTCAGTTTTGATTTTTAAATTTCCAAAAATTCTAAAAACTTGCTTTGGGTTTGTCATTATCATCATGTTTTGTGTGTAGATTGAGTCAGTAAATCAATTAAAATCTATAATAATGTGTGCAAAATGTGAAGATCTGAATGCTTCCCGAACCCCCACTAAACACTTGTGTATGCTCAGTGGAAACGTTGAGTGTGGGCACGCGCGTGTGTGTGTGTGTGTGTGTGTGTGTGTGTGTGTGTGTGTGTGTGTGTGTGTGTGTGTGTGTGTGTGTGTGTGTGATCTCCATACTGCTGTATTTAACAGTCAGAGTAAAGTTTATGAGGTGTTTCTAATAGAACCCAAGGCATGGGTGTAAAACTCACTGCTGGAGTGTCTGAGTGTGTGTAAGAGTGTGTTTACCAGCCAAGGAGGATCACTGCATCTTAATGACACACTCGTGCTCTAACACATGTCCTCACACTTGGGGTATAAACATCATCTGATTCGAATCAGTGCACAGTTTTGAATATTTGCAGCTGCAACCCCTGAGACCTGGTTAGCCATACTGCACATAAACATCAGATTAACCTAGCTTAAAATGAAACCGTTCACACACACGCTGTAGTTTTGCTCAACAGCTGTACAGAGCATTTCTACCAGAGGTGCTAAAATATGCCCCACACACAGCCATGGTGCTGCAGAGGCTGCTGGTGTACGCTCTCTCGGCACAGAGCGCTGCACAAATGTCAACACAAACACAACATGGTGTTAAAAATGCAGTTCCAAAGCTCCTGACCTCCCACGTTGGCACGGACCGGCGTAAATCGATCACGTTCACACACGGTGTGGTAAAACAAGGGCGGCTGTGTGTGTCTCACGTCACACACCACACATTTAATGAAGACAAAGCTGGAACTGTGGACGACGAGGACGGCTAGTTTATAAAAGGATTAAAGGACACATCAAACTAAAACAATCAGGTCTGATTAGATGCAGTTTTAAACATCTCACCACCTGGTTAAAAAGCCACCATGGCATGTTTATCCTGGTAGAATCACAATTAAAAAAAATACTCTTCATCCTTCTACCATGTTTATGGCTTGAAGGGAATTGTGTGATGTGTTTAGCTAACTGAAACTCTAAACTCAATTTGTCGGTCCGTGCATACAAGATGAATCATTGTGGTGTGTGGAATCGACTGCAAAGCTTTGGTTTTAACTCGTTTTTTTTTAATGACTGGAATTAATGAACCGACGCCTTCTTGGGACTTGTAGGGACTCCTTTTGGGACTTTGATGGCATCTGGATGACTTGACACACTAGATATACTAAAAATATATGTTGTCTAAGCTGAGAAAGTGAACAACGCACTACTACGTTGGATAAACAGGCTAACCGATTCAAATCGCCTCGTTACTCGCTGCCAAGTGCTGCGTAATGTATTCCATGAAAATGCCATTGGGATGTTTATGTTTAGGATACTTTTGCCTTGCCTTGGAATCTACCTCCAAAGATCACGCTGGGTAAGAAACCAGTTCTACGAACTCGCAAGTAAAAATGGTTTGTCTAAAAGCATCTAATAGTTCTTAAGGCAAGTGTGATTTAATCAAGTTTTGGAGAGTCGTAGCAAAATGGACATCAATTACGTTTGTATTCAAAATGTCTGGCATGTTTGTGCGCCGCCACATCGTCATCAAATCAGAGAAGAGCGTTTATACAAAATAATACAGACAAAACACGAAACTGATCCAACAGATCATAAGTGAGAATGAATCCATGATTAATTCAGCGAGGCTCGTGTTCAGTGAGAAAAAGTTACAACTCATTTCACATTATGAACTTGGAAATCTTTATAATTGGCCAGTCAGTAAGGTTTTCCATCAGGAGATGAGGTTATAAACGTAGACGTAGATACCGTGTCTCCAGTCTCTCCATTTTCTCAGTTCTCATTATCGCAGAACATTACTTGTGGCTGAGAAATATGCAACAAAAAAAGAAAGAAATTCTGTAGAATGAAGAAGAAAATGTCAAACAATTACTATGTGAAGGTTCTTTTTTTGGCAAGAGCATCATCAGACACTAAAGGGTTAAATTATATGCTAAAAATGATCACCTTTAATGATTTACGCAACACAAACAGTGTAGCACAAGTATTATATACTACAGGCTCATTAATATTCAAATATAAAACCAAAGTCATTAAAATTCAACATGCATTATTTCAAGGAACGTGAGCAGAGTGAATGCTCCTGATGAATGTGGGGTGTGTGTGTGTGTGTGTGTGTGTGTGTGTGTGTGTGTGTGTGTGTGTGTTTTTTGGAAGACATCTGCAAGGTGAGTGTACAACCGAAAGTGTGACTGAGCTTCGGGGGACAAAGGCCTTTGGAGCGCTGCATGAAAAATTCATACACGCACACACGCACGTGAGTGCTTCCGAGTAGCCACAGCCAAAAGAGTGTGACTGCACAATGCACCTCCGCACAATGAGCACTGTTCACATCCTGAACAACTGCCAGAAGAAGCAGAAATCCCAACAATTACCCAGCATGCAATGCTGTGCGTGTGGCTCGTCTCAATGCTACAGCAGAGTATTAGTGTTTATGATGGGCTGTTAAGGTTACACAGTGAGTAAAGGTCGATTCCAAGATGACACAATGAGTGAGGGAGTGTGTGTGCATGCGTGTGCGCGTGTGTGTGAGAGAGAGAGAGAGAGAGAGAGAGAGAGAGAAACACAAGGTCAGCACATTCTCTTAGCAATAAATCGATCAATGCACAGACATGAGACAGAAGAGAGAGAAGGAAGTGTGTGCGCGCGCGCGTGAGAGAGAGAGAGAGAGAGAGAGAGAGAGAGAGAGAGAGAGAGAGAGAGAGACACAAATGAGCTCAAGGTCATTGATGCCGGAGCATTGCTGCTGGATTAGCATTAGCACTGGTGCTAGCTTTGTGCTGATTGCGCTGGTTTATTTATGAAGCCTGTTCGTTGCACACACGTTAATAATTCAAACCGCACAGCCTTCGCACTCCCCCGAGACCCTGCTGCAGTGCCGAGCCATTTATCAAACCCTCATATTTCTCGCTCTCTCTCTCTCTCTCTCTCTCTCTCTCTCTCTCTCTCTCTCCCCATCTCCATTCTCGCTGCCCCTTCCCCTCTGTCCGTGTTACTTTTGGACGTTATCAGGAGAGCTTGACATCTCATGTAGCTGTAATCGAGGGTTAAATTACGGGCGAGTGTGTGCAGGAGCGGCGCTCACACAGCCTGAGTTTACGTGAAGGGAAAGAAGAACAGATACGATATACTGAAGGAGGTTTCAATCGTCACGGCGATGATAATGAGCAGATGTGGACAAATCAGTAGTGCTCAGGACATCAGATTTGTTAACACAATGCTCAGCAATATTTAATTCTTTTTAAATCTACAGTCAGAAAAAGAAAGAAAACTCCTGTCCCTATAGACACTCAATATAGGACCATTTGAAATGTTTTTTTAATGAAACCTGCATAGCTTAGTTTACACTCGTGTTAGCACAATACACATCCTTACATCACAAAATGAATGCATGAATTCTCCAATCTGATTGGTCAGAAGGTGTGCTTCTGTACAACAGCACGGCTCGGACAGTACCTCCGGCAGTCACATGACGCACGGGTTTATATTAATGCACTCACTTTAATATGACATCGTTTCCATAGTAACAGCTCATTCACAGGGACATGCGGGTGTGTGTGTGTGTGTGTGTGTGTGTGTGTGTGTAAACTATCAAGATTCTGACAGCAACATTCATTAAAAAAACATCTCCAAGAGCACACAGGATCTTCTGTATCGGGTTTAGCATTTCACGGAACCGATGAAGCAGCGCAGCGGATATCTGTTACAGAGTAACATCAGTGTAGAGAGTGAGTTTGATGGAAACTAGATAGAGAAAATGTAGTATTTTCTCACATCAGGTAATGATTAATCACATCAGGCGTAACACAGGTGTCACGTGTTCGTGTAAAAACAAAACAAAACAAAAAAAAGCTTACCATGGCTGCTGGCAGGCGCGTCTCTCTTTAACTACGTTGCGTGCGTGTGTGTGTGAGCAAGCGCTGTGTGTGGGGACAGGGGTCTCCAGATGCCCCTTCCTCATGCGCTTGCCTCTCAGCCCCCCCGCTGCACCTACACCACTGAGACCAGAGAGAGAGAGAGAGAGAGAGAGAGAGAGAGAGAGAGAGAGAGAGAGAGAGAGAGAGAGGGTGTCAGTCATCATGTTTTATATCAATATTCCATGAAGAGAAGATAAAGTAGAATATCATCTCAGACAACCCACAAAACACAAACACACCTGTGAGGCTTTTACTTCATTATAACTAGAAGCAGTTTTTCCCCAAATGTGTTTTCTCCCAATCCCCACCCATCATCCAGCTCTCCACCTATCACACGACAGCGAGTGTAAAGGTGAGCACAAGCTTCTTCTTGGACACATGAAGTCAGCCAACTCCATCTTTTTCTTACTGCTGTGTCTCAGTGCAGAATAACACACTCGCAGGAAAGTGCTATACACCCTCTTCCGCATACATGACCTCTCAGACCGCACTCGTTTCGCTGTGAGACACTTATTTCTAGAAAGATGCAAAATCATCGGACAACGGGATAAGAATTTCTACAAACACAAAGCTTAAAATATCCGAAGGCATCTAAGAACAGGCTGATTTGATTTAAGATAATCTCATAATTAGAAATATTGGAAAAAAATGTAGCCCATATTCAAGGTATTTTCACTTGCTAATATGCAGAGACGTTCTTATTACCTCTGTTTATGGCTGATTTAGGAAAGAAATCAAATCCTCAAAATCATTGTGATATGCAAATTGTGATGTGAAGCTCGTAGCTGCAGGACCAACACGCTTTTAGCTGGTTGTTTAAGAGGAACATTAAGGTGAGACAGAGTGCTGCTTTTATACAGATAAAAGATACTTGATTAAGTAGTGCTGTTTATCACATTGGCAATCTGATAAACATCTGCAGCTGTCCACTCAAAATCAAGTGCAACACACACACACACACACACACACACCCTCATCCCCCCCGACATCACGTCCTCAGCACTCAGTCGAATCATTTACAGCGACAGCAATAGTACATTGTTGATCAAGTGCTTCAGGTTAATCCCTTTGATCTGGTCTAATCCACATCACTGGGATCGTTTCATTGGAATATTCCATGGATGAGATTCAATATCCCATGTATGAGTCACGGGGAAAGCTAGGTGTCACTTCCTTGGTGTCTCAGGTTGATGGCTAACGTGCAGACTTACAACAGGAGAGGAAGTAGGTTACAGAGCTAAAAAAAAAACAAAAAACAAAAAAAAAACCTTATTTTTAAAAATAATCTGAATTTTAATCATTAAGATCGGACTTCTTACACCAATCCTGAACAATTCCCCTCCGCCCCCTACATGAGAAACGACAGCATAACGAGTAGAGTAAAGGATATGTGGATATGTAGATAGCTGGGTTCACAGCAGCATGAATAAATAAACAGTGATGTGCATGATCGGGGGAATTAATCTGCTACAGATTGGAATCAGTTGACTAACAGCAACAACAACAACAGCAGCAATGATTAACACTAGAAGGACTGAACACGCAAGAAATTTTCGCAGCGAAAATTTTCGTTCCTCCTCCCTCCTACTCATTGAGATTCAAGTCGTCACTTTGAATGGCCTTGTAATGCCAAGGGCCAAGCATTTTCTGGACACCCCCTTAGGACAAACAATCAAGCCGATGCTATGATGTTGCCTCACTTCCTGTTTTCAGTAGCCTACCAAGCTGCAAATAAACTTACAGCTTGCTTGTTTCCTTCAGGTCATGTTGCTAAACATACAGTATTTGCTTACTTCCTGTTTAACAACATGTTTATCAAATTCATTTGTGCGTTACGGACACATCGTTCCTCATATTAAAAATCCAAGAAACAATCTGCAGGAGGAGGAGCGGTGAAAAAAGAATGGGTTTTTCTTTTAATCACAATACGTACAACTTGTGTTCGTGTACTCTTATTTAAGCGCAACAGCTTTGAGTTGCACAATGCAGTTCGGAACGCACGAGAATTCACCGTCTCTCGCACAACCACCGCTCTTACCGAGGAATTACAACCTGCTTCTTAGGTAGGCGATTCCAAAAAAGCCAAGCACGTCATCACTGGCAATGAACTAAATAACACCTTGAGTGTTTCATGCAGAAGACGGCCAGTTAATGCTGTGAGCCGAATCTGAGGTGAAACGTCGTCAGTCAGTCTGTCAGCTTTATTTGCGACGGAGAGTCCAAGAGGAAATAAAATGTATTTGTCGTCGTGCGCAGGAGATCTCTGAAACCAGCTGATCATCCACCTAGCAGTGTAGGAGAGCGAGGGCAAACTATAAACACAATAATGTTGCTCCTACAACAAATTCTTTGCCATGTTGTTGTTAAAAACAGCAAAAATATTCAAACAGGACAGTATACAATCCCATATCCCAAGTCTCCCTCCCATATCACCTTCCTCCACACGGTCTCTTTTTTTCTTGGTTGCGAACAAAGTCACATGACCGACAGCTCTTGTTATTGTACGAGTTTTTCATTAGAGGGCAGGATTTGTCAACCGGGTGAAACACAATGCAGAACAACTGATAGCAAGCGATTCAATCCGTGTTGTGTCAACGCGTCAGCGACTTTGTAAAGCATCAGCGGAGAGCCGCCAAACGGTGCCGAGAACTTTCCCCGATTTCACAGCAGCAGTCTGGAAGCTAAAGACACTGCACTGGATCTCCAGCCATGCGCCGTCTGCTGTTGAGGACGTTGGATTCTGTTGCTTCATAAATCACCTGGAACCCCCGATCCCATTATATTTTAATCAGTATCAGCAGATCACACACACAACACCATCAGAATCACAGAATTCTCTCTCGTCATCTACACGACCTGTCAAACTGGCTCGTCTTAATTCCGCAACACACTGTACACAACGCCTTTGAACAGGGAGGTGTGTGTTTACTGCAATTATTCAGCCATCGTGAACAATCAGCTGATTAAAACCCCAAATAAAGTGCGCAGCATACGGAACTGAAACTTTATTCATTTATTCTGTTTTTCCCTTAAACATTACAGCTGTCCTGAATAATTTGAATATTTTAGCACTCTCTCCGCTCCAACTCAAAACAATTACCAAAAAGGGTACTTCAGGTACTACAACAGGTACTTTGTAGAAGAGGGAAATTTCTGATATTAAGGTAACTGGAGTGAAAAACATGATTAAAAACAATTTAGTAAGTAATTACTAAATAATTCCTAACCACTGGAGCGGCTCTTATAATTGATCGCATTTTGTTGTGTAGAACTGCAAATAACTGTGAAAGTGACGACAGACAGAACCAAAACTTTGAGATAAATATGTAGGAATAGCATTTAAGTCCATCTATTTATTATATTATACAATATTATTATTATAAATATACAATAAATGCTTTTTTATACATCATCAAACATGCATTGAAATGCATTACACTTTAAAATATTATGAACAGAAGGTTAAAACTGGATTATTTTGGAGAAGAACGCTACATTATTGTGGATTGCTAACTTCATACAGTTAATTAGATTTTTTTATTGTTGTGCATATTTAAGAAAAACTACTAACCCCACGTGACTAACCCCACTTACTGAACCTGCTGTGAGCTCAAGCAGTCCAGGTGTTCACACCACACCCTGATGAATCATTTGTACACCATGAGTTAAAGCCTCTAGCGAATAAAACTGAAATGCGGTCATGGTGCTCGTGGAGTTTGAAAATGGCTGCCACACTTCAGCTGTATCAGTAACGTGAACACAAAGTGTCAGTATGAACAACATCCACATCAGCAACTCCTCACCCACCCTTCTCCCCTTCCCCTTCCCCCTCTCCCCCTCCCTCTCCCCTTCCCCCCCCTCCCCCTCCCTCTCCCCCTCCCTCTCCCCTTACCCCCCCTCCCCCTCCCTCTCCCCCTCCCTCTCCCCTTCCCCCTC
>JAQQZX010000009.1:20852396-20866143 GCA_030068355.1 Notoglanidium maculatum
AGACACACTCACAGACACACTCACAGACACACTCACAGACACACTCACAGACACACTCACAGACACACTCACAGACAGACAGTGCAGGAACTGAAACCTACTGTGTACTCTGGACTCGCATCGTCCACGCAACCCTTTAAAACCCAGAGTGTGATTATGAGAACATCAGAGATGACCACAGCGACAGCACTTCCAGACCTCCAGATGTGTTCAACAGTGTGCAGCAAATAAACAACGAAAGAGGAACTGTGCAAAGATTGAAAGTGTGATCGAAAGAAAATATAGTGAAAATGTAAATGATATTCAACACTGCAGCCAATTCAGGGTGATATCTATAAAATTGCACAGTTAACTCTCACACTCACTCTCGCGCTCACACTCTCACTCACGCTCTCTCTAAACACAGCCTGTCATTTTACTGAGAAACCTGAACGCGTAAACTCCTCTGACCTGAAGACTGAGCACCAGCACTGCAGAATCTTTCCAATAATATTACATCTCTGAAAAAATCTCTCAATCACCAATTACACATTTTACTTCGTTAAGCTTCACTTTTTAATAAATCTGTTTATTAGTGTTAGTTCATGTGGCGCATACACATACACATCTCTACAAATGAGCTGTTACTACAGAAACAATAACGTATTAGAACAAGCACATTAATATAAACCCGTCATTCATGTTACAGCCGTAATCACTGACCAAGTCACGCTGTTATACAGAAATAGCACACACTTTCGGACCAATCAGAGGAGCAATCAGTTGTGTTGTGGTATAAAAAGTGACAAGACACATCAAGAGATAATCAGTGCAGTAATTAGGGGTGTAAACTCCAAACACCCTGCGGTTTCAAATCTCAAGTCAGTGATTTGCCATTTAATGATATCACTGTATCTGCTACGATACAACATGAGTAAAATCGAACCCTGCACTCTCACTAGCTCAAGCTCGAACCCAGGTCGCCGGCTTTAACCAGGTTCATTCAGTACTGTAGTAAATCTCCTGCTTTTTTCTGATGCCTTAGAATAAATCTGTTTAAAAAAGTTAAAGGTTAAAAAGAAGAGTGTGAAGCGTCTTTAACACCTGTAAACCTGTTTCCCTGTGCTCCACACGTTCTGTACTAAATAAAGCAGCGATCCTGAGGAACACGCTGCTATTTCTGAATGAGATGCACACGTGGGACGTGAAGTCCTGGGCTAAGAGCTGTTCTTTATTCGCTGCCTCTCTAATGATCAAAATATTCAGAGCAGTTCAACACTTACTGCCTTGCTAACAAGCAAAACATTTCCGTCCCCCCGAGACGTGACAGGCCCGTGTGGCGCGCTCAGGCTGGACCTCGGCCACGTCTGTGCAGGGTGAAAATGTCTCCGGCTACAAGCTGAATGTGTAATTGAGGAGCAGGAGGACAGTCAGTGTAGGCAGGTCTGATCCCTGTTATCAGAGCTTTCGACCCTGACTTCGCCTCGCTGTTCACTGGCTGTCTTTGTGCTAAGAGTAATTGGAGTAAATAGACTTCACGTTCCCTTCCAAGTGCTGAAGTGAAGCTGTTTTGAAGACGGAAAAACTGGTCTGCACCTTCAGTGAAATCTCTTCTGGAGCTACAAAACACCAACACAGGAACACAGGAGCATTCAGCCTCGTCTTCTCTCGCAATTCTTCTGAGAACTTCTAAACTGTGTGTTCCAGACAGGGCTAGAACAGGAGACTGAGGAAGAGGGAACAGTTCATATCCATCACAGAATATCAGCATTGTGTAAAACTCTATTCTCATTGGATGTGTTAAGCAGCACATGCTTGCATGTCTATTATATAAAATTCTCTCAATAATCACCGTAGGAGTGTGTTTTTAGCAGGATGTACGTAGTACGAACACGAACATTTGCATCAGGTCCGTCGTGTGATCACGTTCCAGTCGCAACACGGCGTCTGAGCGATCGAAGAACTTCTGGAGTAGAGAAGTGACACCAGCTCAGTTTTTGGCCAAACCAAAGTTCCAGCAACAATTTTAAATTATAAAGCATCCATTTTACATTTCGCAACTCAGAAAGCGTTTAATATCTGATGTCAAACACAATTTTTCCTCAATGCGAGTTGATATGTGCATGGAAATTTACAGATGTGTGTATCCAGACTAAAATGACAAGAGCTTGGTGAAAAACACCAGGTCTGTCATTTCCCTAGAGGACGCCGGCAAAAAACATAACTAAAAGGAAATGGCACCAGGTCACCATGTCAGTTTACCCTGGAGGATGTAGGTCACACACGCAGTTTTATAGTAAGGCTTTCATAGTAATTGCCAGTTACAGTTAGTTAGTGTGTGTGTGCGGCAGTTCTTATGTTTCTACCATTCTAAACACGTGTGATGATTAAAGAGAACAGCTTAGAGGTGAAGCGGTAGCAAAATCAACTGCATGTTGAACGTTCATAGCTTTCCTTCGAAGTTTCCGGACACTGACAATTCAGTCACTGTTTTCTGGTGGGGAAAAAAAAGGCAAGGCACTCGAGCAGGAACTGTGTGAAATGGTTCCCCAGTGAGCTACTAGTTGTTTTTAAGTACAATCACAGGGTTAGCCATCAATCAAGCTTTAAGCATTATATGTTAGTAAACACATGAAGTACAGCTCGTATGAAACCGTAAAGCTTACATTATATTACGTATTACATCCTCCTTCAGTCTGCATTTTCTATCCTTGATTTTTTTCATTCTTAAAGGCAAGTGGTTGTGCTTAAATGTTGTGGTTTAGAAGCTATTTAAAAAAAATTGTTGGGTAGTGATGGAATCTCTAACTTTGTGCACTAATAACTGAAAGATTTGGAGCGTGTCTTAAACATGACTAACAAACCTGTCAAAATGTTGGGCTGGGATCAAGCATCCAATTATGCTTATTAATCATGAATAAATAAAGATATGCAAAGAGAGAAAAGCCATGTTAGGGAGTGATATGATGCTATAATTATTATTATAACCCTGTCCATCCACTGCGTGTCTGAGCCTTATAACTGAAATTTCTGAGTGTTCGCTTATGTAGCTGGTGTACATGTAAAGCGTGGTTATTACAGCCCAATAAACACCGGACAGCACGGTAGCGCTGCAGAGAGATTAAACGAAATGCTGGCTTCGCCCCTGCGAGATTAAACAAGAGCTTAACTTCTCCTCCGCTCCTCATGAATCGAGCTAAACAGTACAATGTTTAACCAATCACAGCAAGTCAGGAAGAGAGCGGCTTCCAGCTGCTTTCTCACAAAGAGCCTTCTGTTAATCTCTCACAAACACCAACTACAGATCATCATGAAACACTGACACCACCTGCTGCCTTGCCAATCGGCAGCCATCTCCGGGACCAGGACCGCACCGCCCCGTCCCGCCATCCTGTCTGAATTCATCACGGTAGACCTAAATATTTACCTTAGACACTCGTCCCCCCCTTGCATGGCAGGTCAGAACAAGATCTATCAATAGCTGAGGAAGTAGCCGTAGAGATTTTGTGAGTTAAAGTGGGTCAGTTTGGCAGGAGCTCTGCAGGACTGTAAGACTCAAGTCCAGTCTTAAGATGCTGTCTGTATTGACTGAGACCCGTCTCAGACGTGCTGCCATTTTTACATGGATTTGTCTCTGTCTCGCCTTAATAAGGTACTGGTCTCAAGTGAGTTTGTAAAATTACTATCCATGTTATGTTTTCATAAGCACAACATTTGGTCACAAAATTCCGTCTTTCATCACTGCAAGAATGAAGCGGACTCAAACGCTTGGTGTTGAACAGGATCTGACCGTTTTCAATCTCCATATCATTTCTACGCGATCTCGACTTGGAATCGACACCCTAAAGAAAGAAACTCTTGTTAAATTACTGCCCGTTATTAACTGAAAGAGAAAATTCCACAACCAAACCACGGTCTTAAAATAAAAAAAAATAAAAAATTACTTGCCACACATGCCAGAGCCAGAATGTTTTCTGACCTTCTCAGGAGAGCAAAGCAAACAAACAGCACTTTAAAATAACTCTTCAATTATAATTACCATCAACGCTATTTGTAAAGAGTAAGCCAGTTAAAAAATTTTTTCAGATGAAAACACAAAGTGCCATTTTTCACTACTTTCGGTTGAAATATTCAGGTTGTAAGCCTACAATATATCGTTACATACTCATGTGATGAAAAAATCATGACGAGCTCATGGAAATCTCACTATACCGTGACAGAAAGTGAAGGCCTGCTGTTAATCATCGTTAATTCACGTGTCGATGAGCTCATCTGATGCTTTTCTTTAAGGGAAACAAGAAGACTGCTCTTTTGGCATGTTTTTACGTTCCGCTTTTAAAATGTGGAGCTCCAATGCAAATTGTGAAGTCAAGCCGGTCTGAAATGCTTATAATATATATATATATATTAATTATAAATACTTATTCCCCACCCCAGGTGGACGTGACCCACAGTCTGAATACCTCCGCCCTGAATCGATCTCAGCTCGTCCTGGGGTCCTTACTTCATTCTAAATTCATTCTTGAGAAAAGTTATCCGAATTTGACTAATTTACATGTCAGTACTGCTTCCCGAAACAGACAGTCATATGAATGAAAATAACTAAAAAAAAAATAATAATTTTTTTTCCATGAGTCAGAAACTGATGTTCTTTTAACAGAGGTGTGGTCAAAATGTGGTCAATTTATTGTAGAGTTACTATTATTATTGTAGACTCTTTATTGAAATGGTTTATAGACGAATTACACCGACTAAAGAAATAAAAGTCAGTACAGCTCTCTCATATCGCAAGCCTCTTTTATTACTGCTGCACAATGCCACGCCCACTGAGAAGTGTTCATATGTCAGGCTGGAAACCATTATTTTATAAACATTTTCATTTTCAGTTTGTAAATGGCCATTTATACATCAATCCTTAAAAATGAGTGCTATTTTGGGATCCAATCCATGCATACGAATGTTTTATAAACAAGGATTTTTTTTTCTTTGTGCTGACATTGATTACAAACAAGCTATAAAAAAAAAGGTTAGCATGAAAATGAATACAAAATAATTGCAGAATTGACCTGTTCAGAGACCGAACTACAGAACCTCCTCACAGCGAGGGAGCGACTGAAAGGCAGAAGTACAACCGGCCTCTTTTTCCTCAAACCATCACTCGTATCTCAATCTGGGCCATGGCCCGTTCCCCCTCACTGGGGCTCCTGCGGTCACCATGGAAACAGATCTTAAGGGAAGAGTGAGATCGGAAATGGCACTGAACAGCAGTGTTGTGGCTCTGTGTGTGTGTGTGTGTGTGTGTGTGTGTGTGCGCGTGCGTGCGGTCACCGACACTGAATGGTTCCAGGATCCCTGCTACACAAGATGAAGACAGGCGTGTCTAATCAACTGCTGGAACATACATGTCAATCTCTCACTCACTCACTCACACTCATAATCAGCTTCTAATTAGGAGGTTATAATGAGTCAGTGTGGCCTGAGGAGACGCTTGTGAAGCCACAGCTAAAGATTATAACACACAAACACACACCACTTGACCAGTTTATCAGGTCCATAAGTTGTACAATTTCTCACTGTAATCCAGCTGTTCACAATGTTGACATCTCCATCTATTCTGTCCATCAAAGCAACACTGTCTGAATATTTATAACCATTCTGAGGACAGCTGTGTGTGTGTGTGTGTGTGTGTGTGTGTGTGTGTGTGAGTGAGAGAGAGAGAGAGATCCCCACCAATGCGCAATGTGTCATTCATTAATAAGCATTATAATCAGCAGAGAGGAATAACACACTCCAGACAGCAGTTATATGAAAAGAAGCCACTCCACGAGGGTCTCGGCACTCGCTGTGTGTTGTGTTACCATATATACACTAGTTTAATAATAAACTGCCAACTCAAACAAATAGCTAATAAAATGGACCCCAAAACAGGAAATGATGCTAAAATATAAGAATGCATAAATACATCAGGAATGATCTTATGGTTCGAGACAACTTGGATCCTTAAAAGTCCTGTAGCTTAAAGAACGTGTAAATTAAATTTACCGAATTGCACAGTATGAAGTCTACAAGGCGGATACGGAGCATGTAATGCGGCGATGAAAGTGGCGAGCGTAAGCAGGTCAGCTCCTGCAGTCGGGCTCAGCCACATCTCAGGAGACTGCAGCATCCTCTATAAACACTGCTGAACATGCATATACACGCACTCATGCAGGTGTGTGTGTGGGATGTTAAAGGAGATAAGAGTTGGATATATTTACATTGAAATCTCAGATCTGATTCTGTAGATGGTTGATTATCTCCTTCAATTAAGTGAGCCACACCCCCCCTTTAAGCGAGCCACACCCATTTAACACACACACACACACACACACACACACACACACACACACTCCCCCCCCCCCCCCCAAGGCGTCAGACAAGCTCATATCCACCCGCAGTCTCATCCTTGCGCTAACATGCAAAAATAACTTTAGCTGAAAGCAAAGTGGGTCAGCCAATCCCCCAGAGCGCCAGTGAGAGGCAGTCAGTCATATCACTGCAGCGACAGAGCAGAGTGCAGCTTATCTCCGCTGGAGGATACTTCCCACATCCGCACGCACACGCGCACCCTTCTTACACTTTTTCTCCTTTCCACTCCCATTCCTTCTCTGTATTCATCACAAGAATGAATGAGAACTGTGCAAAACAGAAATTAGCACCTTTAACCCCTTCACATCGTCAGGTGACAAGTTACGTGTCGCTCGTGTCTTTGTGCGGGCGCGTGTGTGTGTGTGTGTGTGTGTGTGTAATAGCGATTGATCAATGATTCCTGAGCGTTATTCTTCGTTATGAACAAAAAAAACAAACAGACAAACAAACCAAAAAAAATACACAACTCATAGATACATCATCAAAGGCGCAAACAAAGTCATGAATTACGTTACATGACAATTTTCTGAGATGCATCATAATATTAATTATTTTTTAATTACAATCTCACTGGAAGCAGCTGATAAACCTAGGGTTGCTTTATTTTATATCCTGTATTATTGGGAAATTGTTCACAACGCTATATCGTGGATGGGAGAAATGTTTCAGAGAATCATTACTAGCTGGGTTTCCATTAATCTGCTTAATGTGCTATTTTAAATTGCAAATAAAAAAAAGGAATGGGAACAAGTGAATCTTTAAAAGACTCTCAATAATCACAAAAAAGTTTTTACGCTTGCATGAGGTGGCTTTTCAGATGATTCGATAAGGTAATATGTCGCAAAAATTGAAAACCACGTTTTTTTGCATTTAGATCACATGATGGGATATGAAGAGCAAATGGAATCGCTACCTTTTTGAATATAGATCACTTTAATCTATCACCAGATGAGAAACTACCACGCGGGGAAAAAAACCCAGCTTTAATGGCTTAACTCCGTGGAAACAGACCATTTGCAAATGTCAAAATATAAAACATCGCTTCCGCTTCACAGAAAACTGCAAAGGAAATCCAGCTGTTGTCATATCACTCACCCATATCGCCAACTAGCTCCTTAAACGTTATTAGCCTGGTCAGTCAGGTTTACAGTCGACCGAAAAATGGGACTGGACAGCACACTGGAGCTTTTACTTTAATTCATTAGCAGTGCACACCGGTAACGATGCATCCACCCCCCTGGAATGGGATTGGTACATTCCTAATCAGGACAGCTGAAGGTCTAGTGGAGCTCCTGCGTGGCCTGTCAGCGTGATGTGGGTTTGTTTATTGGTCTAGAAGGTGAAGAGCAGTTCAAGGCTTTGGCCTTGAAATGCACGCAGAGAGAGCGAGAGAGAGAGCGAGAGAGAGAGCGAGAGAGAGAGAGAGAGAGAGCGAGCGCACGAGAGAGACAAAAATAGTAACAGCTAACCAGTTATCCAGTAACATGACGTAACTACGCTCAGAACCTGGAGGAGTTTCAATGCCTGGCTCATTCCCCACGTTCACAGCTATGTAGCACAATGATTTACTGCGGCAAACGCCAACAGCGCACGCTAATCCCCAATACCCAAAGTTAATCAGGAAGGATTGCTTCAATCTGTCCAGCAGATAATTCCTCCTCATCATCTCACAGAAACATTCCCGTGGGAGATTTTAAATGTTTGCACATGGGCAGCACCACACCCAGCCCTACCAGAGGCAGAGAAATGTCTGAGAAATTGCTGGTTAAAACCTATAAGGCCATTTGGATTTGAGAACTTCAAAAGTGCAAAACAGATAGGACATATAGATATGAGGGGAAAAAATAACATTAATACGCTGCAGAGATAATATCGAAAATACAAACAACTACAGAGGGAAATGTGGGTAGTGTTTGTCTTTAAGTGTGTAAATGTAAATATTTAAGAAGCATTCAAACTGTGAAACCTGTTCTGACAGCGAGTGCACACCTCAGTGTGTACACCTCATCAGTCATGAGTCTTCTCCAGCTCCTGGCACCTGTTCTGTACTCCAGTGTCCCTTTTCACCTTGGCCCAAAACCATCAGTCTGTCCGTCTGTGTGTGTGTGTGTGTATGTATGTGTGTACAAAAACCCCCATAGATTTAATGAGGGCGGGGGGAAAGAGTGAGATTGAAAAAAAAGTGTGATAGGCTTCCTCACAACATTGTGGAGATTTCCAATTACAAGGCGCGCCACGAGAGCTAAGCGGCACCCTGCCCTGGGAACGAACATGGAGCAGAGTGGAAAGCCCGAGTACACATCGCAGCAGGTGGGTGTGTGGGTGTTTAAACCGATACTGCCAATCCAGAACACTGCAGAGTCACAGGACCGAGACTTGAGTAATCGGTGAGGCGAGAGTCAGCGTTTTGCAGACACTTGAGAAGGGACGACGAGAATGTGGTCCAGACGAGTTGGACAGGTGCTCAGCACTCCTAAATACACAACACACGGATTTATCATCTTCCGCAAGCTTCGCATGCCCACGCAAATAATACAGCTTGACATGCTAATAAATAATCATGTACACCTTTAACACCATAAACAGTAGCAAGGGAGAAAACAAACAACTATGATAATAAAAACAATAATAATAATAATAATAATAATAATAATAGCGTACGTGAAGTCCATATCTAACCATCTACTGATTATCCACAGCTTTAATCAGACATGGCTCGTTTTAATTGGTGCTTGATTAGTGGTCTAGACATACTTCTGAGACACTCGGAGTTAAAAATGACTCGATCTTATCATATAATCTGAACTGCAGGACACGTGAGAATACACGCACGCACGCACACAGAACTCACTGCAATCCTCTCCTGTGACCTGCAATAAACTTCTCACAGTGCCACCATCACATGGTGTAAAGAATGCCTCACTCTGATTGGCTGCTGAGAATCTGTGCTCAGAGAAACACATTCAGCGCCGCAGCGTAAAAAAATATTACTGACGTTTTATAAACAGCGCAGATACAAACATACTGGAAAGAATCATTCAGTCACCATGCCATGTCTACTAGTTTGCATAAAGTCCAGGCTTTTCTCGCACACGCGCACACACACCTGTGCAACCGCCCCACATCCGTCTCTCTGTCCCGTCTCTTTCTCTTTGTTCTGTCAGTTCAGGGCTCCAGACTAGCTTTTCCCCTGGTGCTATATGACTTGTTGGGTTTTTTTGGTACAGCATGCTATTAATCAATGATCTAGCATGATGAATAGTTGTCTTAATTTGCATAGCCTAGTTTTGCATTGACAGTGCTCAAAACAAGATATTTGCAAAATATTTAAATCTGAACACTAATTTTCTCTACCACGAGCAGTGGCTGACAAAACAGGTCACCTATAATTTTAAAAGAAAACGTAACCAAATAAAAGCAAGGCATAACAACAGCATTTATGTTTTTACATGTAATTTTTATTAATATGATGTATTTAACTGCCTTGTGTGTTTGATCTCGTTATTACTGTTTTTACTGCTGCAAACCCACCTGCCCCTCTGGAGACAAATGAAGCTCTGCTTGTACCACAAACACAGGTACAGTGTTCGCCACTGTGGTTGAAAGTAGTACTTTTTCTTCTTCACTGGCTCAGACGCTCTCTCCCGGTTGCAGCCTGCACTCTCATCAGCTGTGTCCAACTCAGGATCTCTCGCTGGCTCTCTCCTTCCACCAGCCTCTCTCTTCCAGGAGCTCTCTCTCCTCATTTTGTCAGCTATAGACCACTTTATCTTTGGAACATGGTTACAGCTAAATGGATTGTTTCACGCATTTCATCATGATGAAAGTGCAGGCAGGGAGAAACTGACTGAGCCAGTGAAAAAGAAAAAGTGCTACTTTCGACCACATTGGCTACCCCAGTTCCCGAGCCAAAGGGGCACCAAAACAGCCTAACGATGATCATGCACTCGCGCAAGCGCAACCACATGAAATTTTAACTCGAACACTCTCAAAAAAAAAAAATGATTGCGAGGATAATGGTCTCAGTCTGGAGTCCTTGTGTTGTGTTGTGTCTCTCTCTCTGTCCTTACTCTCACTCGCCATCTTCTTCTATCGTTCTCTGTCTCCATCTGTCCTAACTCTGTCCTTTATCCCATCTGTCTGACCATCTCTCACCCTGTCCTGTTTCTCTCTCTTTCCATGTCTTCTCTCTCTGTCTCCATCTCACTCTCTCCCCATCTCTAACTCAGCATCTCTTCCAGTCTCCAATTCTCTGTCCTGTCTTTCTTCCTCTCCATCTATCTTGTATCCGTCTCCATCTCTCATCTCCAACTCCGTATCTCTGAGTCGCATCCTATCTCTCTCTCTCTCCATCTTTCCTCTATCTCTCTTTATCGATCTTCCCGCTGTTTCTGTCTCTCTCCATCTCCAACTGTGTCTCTCCTCATCTCTCCAATTCTCCATCTGTCCTATCTCTCTCTCCCTCCCTCCCTCCATGTCTGTCTCCCCTCTCTCTTTCCTCTCATTGTCTTCATCTCTCTCTCGCTCTCCTTGTCTCTCGGTTTCTCCTTGTCCTATCTCTCTCTTGATCACTAGAATTGTTTCCATCTTTCTCCATTTCACTCTGCATCTCCCGGTCTCTCCATCCTGTCTCTGTCTGCATCTCTCCTTCTTTGTTTTGTGCCTCTCTTTCAAGGTATGTCTCTGCTTCTCTCGTTGTCTTCACTTCTGTCTCATTCTCTCTCTCTCTCACACACCTTAATCTCTGTGACTCCAAAGCAGTTATGCAATAATGTTGTTATGAATATGAATTATGAATGTTTAATAGCCGGGTGGTTGAGCTGAAACTCCTCGCTACTCCTGCTCTTGTGCTTGTTCTTAACTTGAGCTCGACACCTCATGTGTGTTCAGAAAGCATACAGCAAAACAAACACCAAGTAATCTATTTCCAATTTGGCCACAGAGCTAGGTGAAATGTGCAGCGTGTTCTACTGCTCTCTACTGTTACTTACTTCCAGTCACAGACGTGTCAAGATGAGAGGTGGAGACGTGAAGGTGAAGAGAAGCAGAGAAAGCACGTTTTTGTTAGACACTGTGTGTGTTTTGTCTAGTGCGTGTTAATAAAGATGTGGCTTCAGGGATTACACTTGAGGCATCTAGGTTAGATCTGCCTGCTGTGTGAGTGTACACACACACACACACACACACACACACACACACACACACACACACACGCCACTGTAACCTCTACATCTGTCTGTCTGTCTTCTCATTCTCTTTCCTAGATCTCTCTTAACCCCTTTTTCCTTAACACCTTCCTCTCCTGTTGTCCTCTATATTGCCCTTCCTCTCTCTCCCACTCTCCATCTCTCTCTCCAGGGATTAGTGTACGAGTACGAGACCTCAGACCCCCCTGCTTCAGCCCATCTGTTATGTTCTGCGTGATGGAGACAGAGGACGCTACAATGACAGCACGGAGGACAGTGCATCCATCTTGTCTTGGCTGCCTGAAATCTCTCCAAACACATTTGCAAAAATAACTAAACACAACCAACAAACCTTTCCAAAACAAGAGCCTTGTAAAATCACCAAGACATCTATGGAGACATTTTGGCTTTTTTCAGAAGATGTGGGAAACACATGCAAGAGATTGCTGCTGTAAGGAAGGAATTTAATACCATGTAACATTATGAAACAAATCATGGACATTGCAAAAAATATTCAGAGAACATGAAGGTGGAGAAAGTGAAGAAGCTGGAGGCTCTCCTGGCAGAAGCAACTTTTTTTAAATCAGAGTAAACAGTGCACAGGACGGAGCGCTAATGAGCAACGATGCTTCCAGTCACTAAGCACAGAAAATATTTCATTTATTCTTGAAAGAGTCTTTAAATAAAACGGCGAATGTTATATGTCCTGAAAAGAAGAACGAATCTATGAACATCCTCTTGTGTGTCACAAATACAATCATTCCCCTACTACATTCCCTATATCAGAGCTCTAAAACAGTATGCTGGTGACTTGCCTTCATGTATTTTTTTTTTAAAGTTTAGACACCCCAGTGTTCAAGAACAGCTCCTCATTTCTTGACATTCTTGCATGATGAAAAAGCACCAATCTCCTTCATTTGAGTGGTGAAAAGCATTCACATGGATTATCCTAGAAGAAACACTTCGATGTGAGAATGCTCCAACAGAGGAGTGGACTTTGTGAATCTGGACAGAAATGAAATAATCGGTTAGTTAATCGATCGCTGGTGCGATCAGTGGTCTGTTACGATCATTACTCACTCACTTTGTGAGTGCTGGGTGAGCACGGACATCACGGCTTTGTAGCTCTTTGAATGGAAAGCTTCATTTGGTCATTATGGTAAATAAACTTTTTGCTAATTATCTAGATACACACCTGCCTGTAAGCCGATACACCCTTTATTAGTTTCATCCCTTTTCATCCTGTCATGACAGAACTATAATGAGAGGTTATAAAACTCTCTCTCTCTCTCTCTCGCTCTCTCCCCTTTACATTTCACCATTAACGTATCTGTATCAGTCCCGTGTAATCCTACACTGAATGATGTATGATTCTGCCACATAAAGCCGGCTTAATACCCTCTAAATGGGGCTACAGACAATAGAAAGTCACATGACCCTGAAACATCTCTAGGGACAGGAAGTATTTCCAGCGCATGGTTTAATTAGTGACCGTCTGCCTCAGCTTCTCCAGACATGCAAGTTCACAGCCAATTTAACAAGCTGAGATAGTGTTGTGGTGGTGTTTTTTTTTTGACAGATAAGAAGAAGTCAATAATTGTGTGATATCTGCCATAACGGCTGTTTTTCTTTATGGAAAAGCTGGATGATGAAACTATTATCTGTCAGCATACGGTACCTTAAACCTACACATTACTTTTTGAAAAAAGAACTAAAAATGTTCAGGCATAGACCAGCTTCCTGTTCTTAATTTCCTAACACCGATACGACTCGGACACACACTGCGCTTTGCCGTGAAGCGAGGCATTTCAGCGTAGTAAATGGAGCAATCCACAAAACTCAGGGAGAACACAATAAACCTTGCCTGTCTTCATCAATATTCCCAGCACTCATTTACGTCCCAAAACCCCATACTTCCTTCTTTCATCTTTCATAATAGGAGCGATGGAGGAGATCTGCTGTAATTAGTTAATTCCCTGCAGGGCAACGAGGTGACAAGCAGCAGAAGCAGAACAAAGCAAAGTGTCTACTCCTCTTCTTCTATTCCTTTATTTTCTCTCTTGCTCTCTCCATCCCTCTCTCTCTCTCTCCCTCCCTCCCTCCCTCTCTCCCTCTCTCTCCCTCTCTCTCCCTCTCTCTCCCTCTCTCTCCCTCTCTCTCCCTCTCAGCGCCCA
>JAQQZX010000009.1:20874239-20901104 GCA_030068355.1 Notoglanidium maculatum
TTTTTTTGTGTTCCCCCCAAGATTTTTTATAGTTAATATTATCTATATTTTTAGATACTTTCTCGCAGACGTATTTTCAACGTTCAGGGATGTTTGCATCATATGGTCATGTGATCACAGTCCTCCACAATATGGCATCCAATCTGTCTAAAAGGAGCTGGAATAGTAAGAGAAGAGACGTTGGGTCTTCTTAGTTTTAGGGCCAACCAAAGTTCCAGCAACAATCTAAAATTCTAAAGCATCCACTTTTTGTTTGGAAATTATCTTTGGAGGATCACTGATACTCATGTTACGCGACTAAATACAGCAAGCAGTCAAACATTTTTTCCAACCCTAGGCAACATCCGCAGAACAAAATGTCACAGGAGTGTGCGTGTGGATGAAAAGGATAAGTTTGGAGAAAATCAGTAGGCTTGTCATTTTCTCTGAGGACAGAGAAAAACAGACACCTGTATGAAAACAAAATTGCAGAGTAGCTCCTGTAAAAGAAAAAATTACAGCATGACGCCATGCCAATTTAATCAGGCTATAATCATATATACAATAACACATTAAAGTGACATCTTGCAGAGGATACGAGCTATACCGCAATCTTCAAAAACGCACAATGCCCTTATATAGGACACTTCAAATTATTGTCACTCCCCCTTGTGTGCTATTCAGGATGAAATCACCTATTTAGAGAGCATTTTACAAGCCCTGGAGCATCATATGTTTCCTTCTCAATTAACATTTGTTTACAAAAAAAAAAAAAAAAAAAAAAAAAAAAAAAAAAAAAAAAAAAAAAAAAACACACACACACAAGAGTAAAGTCAGGCTTTGTCTGAGAACGATATTGCTATGTATACGTACAATTGTTTATAATACACTGTGACACAATCAGTAATATCTGGAATGTGAAAACTGCCTAGCATGAGAGAACAGTGAAGGCTTCCCAGTCCTGCAGAAGGAAGCAAAGCTAAAAGCCTACTCCTGCTGCTGGCTTCACATTCTTCATCAGCTCCAGGAGAGAACCAGGAATAGCACTGATCAGTTAGATAGATAGAGAGACAGAGAAGGGATAGATACACTCAACCGATAAAAAGACAGAAATCTGTGCTGTCGTATCACCAAAAATACACCCCTTTATCCGTACACCCCACACGCGATCTCTCTCTCTCTCTCTCTTTCTGTGTGTGTGATGTCAGAAAATTGCTCTGAAACAAAATCCATCAGCAGCACTAAAAATAATTAAGGCGATGTACGAGTGCATTTAGAAGCGCTTGTTAAAATTGGATTTGTAATTGGACTACTGAAGCTGCAAAAACATGTTAATGCTGGAAATCATTAACATTAAACTGCTACAAATTAGATACATTTATCAAATGATGCAACGCACAAGCACATGCTTGAAGTTGTTTCACACAGGAATGGGAGCATCATCAGCTAGCTTTGATGTGGTGAAAAAGTTTGCCTGGCGCTTTACACTAACAACGGCCTGTCGGGACGAGAGTTCACAAATCGTCATGAAGCGGAGAAGAGAGGCATCTGATGAAGAAGGAACTGGGGAGAACATCGCCTCTGACCTCAGCAGCTTACACTATGCTGATCCAGGATCAGTTCCTCCTTCCTGCATCAACATAATGGAAAACAGGGCATCTGAGCTGAACCCTGAGCTGACGCGTTCATTGATTTTTGTCTTTCTAACCGACCGCAGAACATTAAATATGCTTAAGCAGACGCTAAGAAGGACAAGAGCAAAATAAAGCAGACTATACTGCCTTGTCCACATAGTCAGTCTTGTAGAAACTAATTAGGAAGAAATGTTTTCCAACTGAAGTGAGATCAAAGTGGACCTCTCTCTCTCTCTCCCCCTCTCTCTGTGTGTGTGTGTGTGTGTGTGTGTGTGTGTGTGTGTGTGTGTTATTCATCCAGCGCAAACGGTGACATCCTCAACATTTCAACCTAAGGATACGCAATCTGCCCACAGGCTCTGTCCAGTCCACATGCCAAACAAATTCTTAAACAGTACAAACACATACAGAGTGAGTAAGCAAGAGAGGAGATGGAGAAAGACAAGGAACATAACAGAGGAAGAGAGAAACAGAAAGAGAACAGAAAAGAAGAATAGAAATTTGTGAAAGAAATGGGAAAATGCCAGAGAAAGAAAAAAAATGGAGGACGAAGACAAGTGATGCAAAGAGAGAGAGAAGGGGGAGGATACAAAGACACACTAAAAGAGAAGAAAAATACATGCAGAGACAAAACAGAAGTTCGCTATCAAGTTTGTTAGGTTTGTTCCGTATTTCTGAACGCTGTTGCAAACTTAACAAAACACAAAACAAAAAGAGGAACAATAAAAAAAATTGAGGTTAAAATAACCTACATTAAATTTTACTACCAGCATATAACAGTTTAAAAAGAAATAAGATCTGTCCATTATGAACGTCTTGCACTTGAGTAAGAGCGTGAACAATAACTTTTACATTTAATGTATAATACGTATGTAATCAAATCCTGTAAGCAGTGTATCATAATTTAAGGCACGTGATGTCCCACAAATAAAATGCCATTCATATTTTTTGTCTTAAATCTAGGAGATAAAAACAAACGCTGCAACCGCAGCATCAATCGAGCAGCACGAGTCAAGGAGTCAAATAAAAGCCAAATGAAACCAAAACACAAAGCCGCACGCGCATTGTAAAGGCCCCTGACACAGGATCAGTTCCGCATTAGAAACAGGATATATAAATAATAGCACGCGCGGCTGATTGTGTTCAAACAGCACGCGTGTAGCAAGGAGACACAATACCTCTCAGGTTATATCATCAATTAACCAACCAACCAACCAAATAAATAAATAAATAAATAGATAGATAGATAGCATTGTTTACAAAGTGAAAAAGTGCGGAAGTGGAACCATGGACACCTGCGCACCCTCGTGACGTCACAACAGCCAAAACCGTCGCGCGACTGAGAAACCCAACAAACAAATCACAACGGTCAAAAAGGGCTAGCTAATGAACAGGGAAAAAAACAAAAACAGTTCACCAATTTAACACCACAACAGAGCTAAAATGTAACGAAAACAAGTTATAATGAAACCAACAGCTACAAATCAATCATACTGGCCAGGTGACAATCAGTATACCGTGATCCAAAAAAATAAATTACCTCAGAAATTAAACCGCTAGCTAACAAGCTAACCGAAATCCACGACGATATTCTTAATTTATGGTGATATAAGTAAAGTGACAACAATACACGATAACGATAACATTTGAGCTGTTAAGTAGATTAAAAAAAATAAATAAAGATACTTGCTTCTCGAGAAGTGAAAAGATTTTCTTAAACATTTGTAGTGAGGGGCGCGAAGGAGCTGACACCGAGCGTATTTTTTGACACGCGCACATTTTTGGGTGTCAATGTAAAAACCTGCACGCGCGAGACTCGAATGCGGAGTAATGCGCATGCGCGGAGGCTGCTGCGAGAAAAGTGCAGGACAAAAACATCAACACTGGTGACAAGCTAGCCTCCAAGAAGCACCACTTCCTTTAAAACAGCACGATTGTCTTTTTACGATTAAAAAGCCCATGTGTTCAGGGTTAAATGTGATTTCCGTCACGTTCCCTTGGTGTCATTTAGTCGATCTAGCCACAGATAATCGAAAGTGCTGTTGTGCGAATGCTATTTAACATTACAAATTGTTTAAATCGCGTCTTAAATGCTAGTTTAAAGCTAATGGTCCTGTGTTTTAAGGTCAGCTCGCTACCTAATAAGTAGGCTACGGGATCCTGCAGTGCAGATTCGGAGGGGACTAAACACTACCACGAAAATACCACAGCTCAGGTTTAATCAGCGGTAAAGAAGCTCTGTAGCTGACTGGCTGGCGGTATGAGGAGGAAATGCATTGCTGTGAAAACTGAACAGCTCGCCTAGAACACCAGCCGCAGTCTTCATAGTGATGAGGAGGAGGATGAACGCGGTCCCGTTTATCGCAGCATAAAATAAATCTCTCTCTCACACACACCAAGTCACCCCGAGTCAATCCGAAGATGCTTATGAATGTTAATAAGCGTTTAAAGACGCTAACGCTTACCTCGAGCGAGTTGCTTTCCGTCCCCGAGCTCAGATAAATCATCCAAGTCCGCGCGCTGGTCTCGCTCCCTCTCTGTCTCATGCGCGCGCTCGGGCTCGGTCTCGGTCTCCGTCTCCCTGCCGCTCTCCTCTCCCGAGTCCCGACCGCTGCCTGCCTGCCTGCATTTCGACCACGGTGCCGGTCACGTGATCCTCCGCGCCTTTCTGATTGGCCGACGGGACGCACCTGCTCTACTGCAGGAGTCTACCATTAGCTTAACTTGTCAGAATAATGTATTAGTGTTAGCGTAATACTATCGCTTTAACCGATTACACGTAATAAAGTAATGCTCGATATCAAAAATATATTATGGCAAAAAAAAAAAATTCATTAAGGCGTGCCACAGTTCATATTAGTAATTATTCAATGTAGATTTTTTTTTCTTTAAAGAAAGTATCAAAAAAGTATTAGGAACATACACAAATACAGACGGGCAGCACTGTGGTGTAGTGGTTAGCACTGTCACCTCACAGCAAGAAGGATCATTTCAATGTGGAGTTCGTATTTCTCCCAGTGAATGTGTGGGTTTCCTCCGGGCACTCTGGTTTCCTCCCACAGCCCAAAAACATGCAGATTAGGTCGACTGGCTACAATAAATTGGCCAGAGGTGTGAATGTGAGTGTGAATGGTTGTTCGTCTCTGTTAGCACTGTGATAGAGTGGCGACCTGTCCAGGGTGTAACCAGCCTCTCACCTGGAGTCAGCTGAGACTAGCTCCAGCTTCACCACCACCCCGAGGGATAAGAGCTATAGATAATGGGCCGATGAATGAATATGCAAATTTGGGAATGACCCCGTGTCCTGCTGTCATCTGTGTTGCCAACTTGAAGACTTTGTCGCTAGATTTAGTGACTTTTAGACTCTGTTAAAAAAAAAGCCTAGAGACAAATCTAGCAACATTGGCGCAACAACCAATCACTGATTACTATTGTTCCCAATGGCCAATCACTGATTACTATTGTTCCCAATGGCCAATCACTGATTACTAGTTTGCAAAAGCCAATCACTAATCCATATTGTTCCCAAAGACTAATCACTGATCAACATTGTTCCCAACAACCAATCGATATTGTTACCAACCACCAATCACTGATCAATATTGTCCCCATAAACCAATATTTTAGTGTACAAAAAGATGGATTGTTTAGGGACATACCACAGGGTTTTACTACTCCAGCTGAACTGGTGTCTAAAGTAATCTGAAAATGATAGATGATACTTAGCAAGCCAGTCACCAAAAGGAGCAGTTATGCTAACCACATTATTTGTCCTTTGTGATTCTCTTTCTTTCCAATTATACTGTAAGCTGGGGAAAATATTCAATACCCAGGACTGGGTAGATCTAAATTATAGGTAGATGTCCAAAGACACTGATTGGCCCGTTAGCTCATTTTTATTTCCCAATTTCTTTATAGCTAATCATGAATGAAGTCCCTAAGATAGCGTTGCATATAAAAACATAGTGAATCATGGACTATCACCAAATTGTAATTGTAATTCTAATTGTTTCTGATAATTATATAACAGTCATGCAGCTGCAAATCTCAGGTTTATATTAAAGCACTCGTTTAAATACGTTATCTTTTCTAAAGCTCATTCAGCTCATTCACAGGGGCTTGTACAGCGGACGCTGTTTTCTGGACATCTGTTTAGTAAGGAGTCTGCAAGCTGTAAAATGTTTTCCGACTTCTTCTGGACAGAGGAGTTTACGCTTTGCAGTTTCTCTGTAACCTGTCGAGCTGTTTTTAGAAATAAAATAGAGACTGGTTAGGAAATGACTGTTTGTAGGTGCTATAACATAAGTGAGAACAGGAACAAACATGCTTCAAGAGCATAAAATATAACTATAAAAGGATAAAAAGTAGGACGTAAGCGTGTTTGCAAATTGCTATTATATGAGAGGAATAAAACACTCGGGACGTGCTGTTATAGGAAAACCTCTACGCACCACCTTGTTGTATTATTTTCCTATAACAGCAATTTAAAAGATAAGACAGTAAGTGGACACTTCACAAAGTTAATGTATCAATAAACACACAAAAGTTTTATATGATGCATCCTTTGTGGATTATTTTCCAATAACAGCATGACAGTGTATTATTCCTTACGTAATATGACATTCGCTATATTCTGGTTTAACCAAAACAAAGGCAACAGGCGCTCAGCTTGATACAAAGCCTCTCAGAGAGAATATTTATGCATTAATTCCTCACTTCTTAATTTAATCAGGAGCTTTTGCTGATTAGTTTACAAAAGCAGGTTAGCATGAAATGAACACAAAACCACGGGGTAGAAGCATAGCGCTGTGGCAGAAAAGAGGCCCGGTGAGTGTCCCTGGAGGCTGTGTATTAAATAAATGTTGAGCTGATATGTATTGAGTTGAGGGATGTGGAGTATTACAGCCTTAAACTGTCGATTAGTAACTATGAAAGCACTGCACTAGCATGACACTGCACATTGGAATCTAAGTCAGCCAGTCAGTCCTGTAAAATTACATATCATTGACACACACACACACAAACACACACACACACACACACACACACACACACACACAGACACACAGCTGGATCTTTGGAAATGAAAAGCATCATTTTCCATCAGACAAGTTACCTCCCCTCATGAGACACTAATAAGTCCCCTGTCATCTCTATTAGAGGTGACATAATTTAATATAACCATGCATGTTTTGCATAAATGCATAAATTAATGGCTCTCATCCTACAGCAATATAATCTGATTAGATAACTCCACCTCCCATCCTCATCACACTTCACCTTCTGCACTGCTTGTAGTGTGACGCTCTTCCCGAGGCGAGAGCTCTGATTTGTTTTGTTTTCATTTTTTTTTTTATCAGTATTAATTATCAGCGGCAAATCTTATCTTCATTGGCAGTTTTTTTGATCAGCATGGCAAAAAAATATTATATAATATATAATATTATATAATATCATTTCTACAGACAGAATCAATCCAGAATAAAGCCACACATGTAGAATAATAAAGTCACAAAAGTTGACGTAGGAACATCATTATACAAGTATCATGAAAGAAGAATTTCATGAATTTACATGAATATGCAAATGAGAAACACCCCATGACATCCTGCCATTCAAACCAGCTGCACGCTCCATTCTAATGCATTATCGTTTCTATAGTAACAGCTCTTTCACAGGGACTCGTACAGGAGACACTAACGTGTACGGAAGGAGTCTCCAGCGTCAGCGCTTTAACAGTCAGAGATAAAGCTGTAAATTTTCTGACATCTTCAGGACAGAGTTTACACTTTTTGTGGTTTTCTGGAAACATGATAAGCTGCACTGACGAGGAAATAACTGTTTATAGCCACTATAACATAAGTGGTTCACCAACACTCCACAACATTAAAAGTAGCTATAAACAGATAAAAATCAATATCAATAAATTTTGAACTCGTTGGCAAATTGCTGTGGTATGAGAGGAATAAAAGCTTTGAGGATGAGCCGTTATAGTAAAGTAATCAACACTTGTTCTGCAGTAACAGTAACTCCTCTTCATCACACCACTCAATACGGTTGACAATATATACAAATATGGAAGACAATACAAAAAATGCTCTCTAGCTAGTAGATATAAGACAAATTCTTACTATATGCCTATATGCCTGTGTGTGTGTGTGTGTGTGTGTGTGTGTGTGTGTGTGTGTTATAAGATGCAGCTCTCTATGATTTACTTTAGGCATCTGAGCCTCTACAATCAGGTTGTCTTTCCCTGGAGGACGTCTCTGCTGGAATGGGAACACATCGTACTACCTGAGACCTAGTAGAACAAAAGCAGCACAGTTTCTTCCCCTTCTCTCTCTCTCTCTCTCTCTCTCTCTCTCTCTCTCTCTCTCTCTCTCTTTCTCTTTAGTTATATCACAATAAGCCTGTGAGCCAATCCCCCTCAGGAGAGCTCTCTCTCCCTCTAAACAGTCTTTTCTTGATAGAGTCAGCATGAGCAACACAAAATGCAGTACGAGTAAACGCCGCAGTGAGGAAGGAATATCCTCCCATCCTGACTCTCCCAACTTGCCAGCGGCATTTTATTTACCTACAATCCTCCATGGGTTCTGATTCTCATTAAGCTACCAACGATAATAAGCATCTTTTAAATACTGCAACATACGAAAGAGACATGATTTGATGAGTCATGGTATCCAGATGAAAGAACTCAATAATACAGTATGCTTATTTTTTATTAAAGAAGAAACCACCATGTGTGGTGCTGTTAGAGGAAAATAATCAACCAGTTACTGTTACCACACCAAAATTAACTGATTAATTTTTCTTATAATAGGATGTCCAGAAAGAGCTGTTACTATGGAAATGGTAACGTATCAGAACGAACACATTAAACCTGTGCTACTGTCAGAGCTGCTGTTATAGAGAATTAATCAACACCTTCTGATCAATTGCAATCCAGAATTCAACAGCTTGTAGCTTTGTACTTCTTGAGTGTCCTGCTCCCCCCTGAGGAAGAGAGAGATGGATAGATAGATAGAGAGAGAGAGAGAGAGCGAGAGAGATAAGTGACAGCTGTCTGATGGGACTGTCCTTCCCCTGCTATATGACATTTGGCTGCTTGAAAACTGTAACTGGATAGAAAACACAGAGCTTTTTTTTCGAGGAAATGGAGAGAAAATTCTGCGCATATGGTCTGTTGTGAAATTTCCATTCTGCCGTTGTCAGAAATGTTGATAATTACTCAGCGATCACACCAGGCTTTTTCTCATTATTTTGTTCACAGGGATGAGAACAGAGCAGTTCAGTAAACAGCTAATGTAAGATATCCAGCTAGTTTTACTGTAACTGTGGCAACATTAAGGGGGCCAGCTCACCCTACCCAGAATCCTCTGCACCAAGAAGAGAGTGCCCATTTCCAATGCCATCAATATTCCAAAAACAATCCAGCAACATCCAAGGCCACAGATCTTAAATTGTAATGTGAAAATGAAGATATTTTGTCAAAGTATCTAGATTTTAAACTCTTTCGACCGTTCCATTTGGGTTTTGTCTGGTTATCCCGTATGTAATGGACCTGAACTGGACTTGATCATCTCATGTGCAGCCACAAAGGGAAGAAAAGAAAAGGTATATTTGTTAAGAGCTTCTACATATTACATGTGAATGAAGACAACGGTCGAGATTGGTTTCAAAGTGATCACTAACACTGAATTTGAATTTGCGACGGTTTTGCTGAACGGGAAGCTAGCAGGGAACGGTCACCTTCTTTCGGTTCATGTTCCCTTAAAGGATTCCCTTTAAGATTATATCAATGGGAAAGAGTCAAGTACAGGAGTTGTTTTAGAATAAACAGTTCCTTCACATCTCACCTCAAGCAAGGGTCTCTAGAAACCTTTAACAGTTCCATATAGAACAATGTGCCTCCCTTTTAGAGATGATTCCAAGTCCAATCCCATGTACTAAGAAGTTAAGAACCCTTGAAGGACCCTATTTTTTAAAATAATAATAATTAAAATAATTCCAACCTGAACTCTTGCAGAAAAAAGACTAAAATCTTTAGTCATCGCTCTTGGAGAAACCTTTAAATTTTTATGTTGAATCTTACAACTAAATGTTTTTTTAAACAGGTTTCAAAGGGAACCATGGTAGGAAGCTAGGAACCCTGAACTGTTCACAGAGCCGCTGTACTTGTAGCTTGCACGCTCAGCTAGTGAATCTTTAGCAACCTTTAAGGTTTAATACTTAACTACTCAATTCATTTTGATTAAGAGTGTGCCAAAAGAATAACCCACTTCAGAACATGCTGTTATCAGAAAATTGTCAACACCAGGGTGGTGTGAAGAAGACGACTTACTGTTATCACCTCAATACTGATTATTTTCCTGAAGTGATTATTTCCTCCAGTACCACAGAAATTTGCCAACCATTAAAATTTTTGTTTATTTAAGAATGACACATTGTACTTTTTGTCTGTTTATTGTTACATTTAACATTGTTAAACATAAATATCACATTATAACAGCTATAAACATCCGATCCCTAACTGTCCTTACTTTTTTATTTCTTGAAGTTACGACAACCACAAAGAAGCGTGAAATCCTCTGTCCTGCAGAAATCAGAAAACTTAAAATTACAGCTTTACCTCTGACACTGGAGACTCCTTCCTTAAATCTTACACAAACATTTATCCTCCTTACAAAAACATCATCAGTGAGCGTCCACTGTACACATCTACTGTCAGAGCTGCTGTTATAGAAAATTAATCATCACTTTCTGACAAAATCATATTCACATCCCATCATGTTCGTGTGTGTGTAGAGTGTGTTATAGGGTGAGGATTTGGGCATGTGCCGTCTGGCCCTTTGCCCGATGAAGGAAGTTGGAGCCAAGGTGACATTCAGCAGATGGCAGCGTCAGTGTGGTGCACGCACACACACACACACACGCACGCACACACACACACACACTCAGTGGGCGACAGCTACCACAAGAGGACGAGGAGAGGGAAAGGGGCACTCATCTGTAGATCAGTCTCTGTTTTTAATTTCGAGGCAGATGGACAGTGCTGATGGCGGCATGTGGGAGTGAGATGATCAATGATCAACACGTTTAGCTTTCGGAAAATAGGAACAATGAATAGATGTTTGGAAAAGAGCTCTGCCATTGTAATGTTTTTTCTGTGTCACACTCATACGCACACACACGCACACACACACACACACACACACACACACACACACACACACACACACACCTGTCAACTAGCCTCTATGTGGTCTGGTTGCTGAGTAAACCTGAGTAATGAACATCTGTTGTCGTTAATGGATGACAGCTAGGTAAAAGAGATCAGATCCTGTCCTATCTCTCTCTCTTTCTCTCTCTCTCTCTCTCTTTCTCTCTCTCGCAACTTATTTTGTAACACCCACCACACTTTTGACACTGTGGTAAATAAATACAAGTAACTTTCATACTGTATCACTGAATCCCATGTAGTAAATCATTCATGCTTAAAAAATTGATCAGTTTTAAAAAATAATGTTTCAAACTCATGACAATCACCGGTTATCAATTGCTTATTTTTATTATTTTTGCCCCACCCACAATTCTACCATCAAAGGTGGAAAAAAGTCACTGGAAGATTACACACAAACACCCTTACAACACAGTCATGGCCTTGACATAGGCCTACTTAAATGCTACCGATATTTATATATGATTATGTTGACAATGTCAGGCTTGTGATTGTCAGTGACCTGTTTTATAATGTTTTGCCATTTAACAAACATTAATCTCTTAAATATGAAGTCTTCATTCATAAATACTGCAAAAACTATATTGAGAAGCATAACAGGAGAGTTTTATATCCGTGCTGTCCGCCCTCTTTCACATACATGAGAACCAACACAGCTGCCTATGATAAGCTAATGTCTCTGTGATTGACAGGGGAGGGAAAGTAAGCCCCTCCCACCCAGAGGCTGTAGTGTAGTTGGGATTCGAAGAAATTAAATTAGGTATGACACAATAAAGAGGACCAAGGTTTTGTTGATTTTCTTTCCTGGATTTTTTGGAGTGGATTTTGGGGAAATGATGCAAACCAGTTTATTCCTGAGCTGAGCTGAAAGTTTTGACTCACTGAAACGATTGTTCTCTCTTTTCTCAGTGTTGAAATTCTTGTTGTAGTAATCACACACACACACACACACACACACACACACACACGCACAAACAGAGAGAAAGATTTGTTTGAGAATATGCTTGAGTACTTCTAAGAGAAAAGAACAGGAACAAATGAATTAGACGGCCTTTGTATTTGAGCAGGAGTAGACCTTGATGGAAAACGTCTCCACCTGGACCTTCAACCTCTTCGGTGAATTTCAGTTTGTTATTCTGAATTGTATTCCCACTCGCATTTTGAGTACCATCAGCTGCGGAGTGTTCCACTCTGGATGTGGGACTGATGATGCAGGACGGCTCTTCACGATGAGATTTGGAGAAGGGTAGAGTAGAGTCGAATAGACTGGAGATCTTATTCTTATTCCTGGCATGTCTGTCAGATCAATCTCTCTTTCTTTCACTCTTTGAAGTGATGGAGTGCGAGCTAGAGGGCCATAGAGGCTTCTGTGAGAGAGAAGGATGTGCTGCAGGAACAGATAGGGAAAGATGAAAGGAAAGAGCGAGAAGGAGGAAAAAGATGAGGTGAGGGCTCCAGCATGATTTCTGCATCAGTAGCTGAGGTTGAAAGACGGAGAGGTGACAGAGCCGAGGTCAAACGGCCGTGTGAGAGACGAGGAGAATTCCGGGTTAAACCTGTCTGACCTGAATAACCTGCAAGACCTGACTTACTAGCTTTACTCTGTGTGTGTGTGTGTGTGTGTGTGTGTGTGTGTGTGTGTGTGTGTGTGTGCAGTCCACCCTCTCTCACATACATGAGCTCACAAATGCCCACAATAGGCTAATGTTTCTGCAGTTGACAGGGAAGAAAGACTAAGCCCCTCCCACTGAGGCTGTGGTGTTGTTGGAATTTATAGAAAGTATCCCAAAATATTCAGGCTCTGAAAAACAGAAAAATATATGTTTTATTTTTTCCTCAGCCTTAATAGGTCACAGCATTGCTGACATACGGACATTATACACTCCGTAATTTCCTTTTCCTTCTCACAATCTATGCAGTATACTGTATCATACATTAGAAATGGTTCTGTATATAAAATACAAATAGTGAAAAACAAATGTTTTAAATTGTCAGTTACTCAAAAAGACACAGGGGTCATTCCATGCCAACTCACACAACCTTCTTCAAAAAATTCCCAAATTTTACCTTTGATGCCAAATGAAAGAATCCCAAGTTCCTTCTTCATATCTTCACTCGTTCAGGAGTTATGGCCCGTCAAAATTTGGGTGCCACGCCCACCTTTTCAACCTGCGTATCTGCTATTTGCTTTATAAGCATTTTTTGAGAGCCATATCTTTTCTATTTGTAATTTGTAAGAGAAATTCTCAAACCATTTTTTACTATGCAGAAATTTTTGCCTCCAATCATAAATATGATTATTTTTCTGGATGTTTTGCAGTGGATTTTGGGAAAACACATTTTTGCACAAGCTCAAAGAGTCGACTCTTATTCATGAGCTGAGCTGATTCACTAAAACGATTCTTCGCTGTTTTCGGTTTCTTTCCTCAATGAAAGTACAAAACAGTAGCTAGATACTCACTTTTACTCTCCTGTACAAACAGACAACATAGAAATAAATACACAAAGAAATAGATAAAGGAATTATTCAGCACTTTTCTTGCACTGAAGTTTAGTTTCTCACAGAAGATTAAAAAACACCATTATTTCTGAAATGTAGCTGTTACACAGAGTAACTACAGAGAACCCTGAAGAGAACAAGTTATGCTTCTAGTTTAATTTAACATTAATTAAAAACTAAACTTTTTGTGCTCACTTTTTTCCTTTAAATATAAATGAATAATGTAGTATAATTTTCAATGTATCATTTTATTAGAAGGTTACAGAGCTGTTTGAGTTTTGCACAAGCTGGTTAAAAAAAAGCCTCCTGGGACGTTAAATTTTAACAACATAAAACATGTTTTTTTTAAGTTAAAAGTTTTATGTCAAAGAAAAGCTCAAGTAAAGAACATGTACTTAGAAACCATACTGAAGTCACTTATTTGCAGCTTTGTGGTGTGGTGGTGGTGTGTGTGTGTGTGTGTGTGTGTGTGTGTGTGTGTGTGTGTTTTTCTGCATTAGGGTGGTTTGAGTGTTATCACAGACCAGAAGCCTATACTTATGTGATGACTCATTTCACCTCACAGAGTGCAGAGAGCATTACACACACCAATAACCGATGATCCAGTCTCTTCTTACAAACACACACACACACACACACGCACACACACACACACACACACACACACACACACACAGCAGTCAGTCAGTCTGTTCAAGTGGTTTGGGTAGATTTGAGTCCAGATTTTGAGTGCCCCAGTGTGATAACTCATGATGAGGCAATAGAAAGTAACATGGCATGTGTGTGTGAGTGTGCATGTGTGTGTGTGCGTGTGCGTGTGTGTGTGTGTGTGTGTTGTGTATGGGAACCAGGCTTGGTATTCCTCACATTATTCTCACCGCTCGAACATTTCAGTAGTTAATCCTGAGCTTAACCCCGACCTCAACCAGCAGGGACGCTGCGTCATCACTCCACAACTCACACTTCAGTCTAAAGTCAGGTGTGAAGTGAGAGGATCATGTAACACACTCAAATTTAAAATCATGTAAAACACTCAAACACGTGAAAAGGAAGAGATTCTTACACATTAATCTTACACGATAATTCAGCCATGAACTTCTGTGATGAATTAGTTTCTCTTTGTGAAGCTGCAGTTTGTTAGCCAATTTAAACCAGGATATGATTTCAGTATAAACTGCAGTAATGGGCTGTAATTATGTTGAACTTTGATACACACCCACACACACACACACACATACACACACACACTACATGACTGCACTGTACGTGTGGATAAATAACATTTATAATCAAAACAATAAAAATCTAATCAACTTCATTTGGAAAAAAACTACTTCTTGTTTTTGTTTATTAGTAAGGTGATATATAAAGGTTCCCTTAACTAACATTATTTAAACATTATGAAGCATTAACACACCATCAGTAACACAAATGTCAAGTAATCAACACGTATCAAATGATGATAATTAATTTCTTAAATAATAAACCTAATTACCACCTGTACATATAATACAGTGTAATCACTGAGTAAAATTAAACACACAATGATTAACACATAAATGAACACCTTTAGGAAGTTAGCTTCCTAAAAAAATGTTCTATTATATTATTTATCATCATGGATTAAATTAGCAGTGAAAAACAGATGTTAATTAACACACACCTCGACATACTGTGTTGCTTTAATGTAACTGATGGATTATTAATGTTTTTATACCACAGATCTACATTCTGATTGGTCAGGCTGTAAGGTGTTGATTGATTTAAGTAGCGCAGGTTTATATTAATGTGCCCGTTCTATTATGTTATGGTTTCTATAGCAACAGCTCATTCACAGGGAGTTAAAATGTCGAGCAGTGTAGCGTACTCTCCACATATGCCGATTAAGCAGCAAAATATATAAATCATTGGTATAGTGACGTTTTTTTTAGGAGAATAGATGTTTCTGTATCTTGTATGGAAGGAGATTCCCGTGTCAGCGCTTCAGAGGTAAAGCTGGAAGTGGAATTTTCCGACATCTTCAGGACAGAGGACTTCTTTGCGGTTTCTCAGTAACACGACAAGCTGCGTTTTTTCCTTCAATTTCAACTTCAAAAGATAGAATAAAGATTTATTTATTTGTCTATAGCTGCTGTAGCGTAGGTGAGAACCTGTTTCATGAACATTAAATGCAACTTTAAATGGATAAAAAGTACACATTCTTTAATAAATAAAAAATGCAGTCATTTCTGAACTGCTGTGGTGTAAGAGGAATAAAACACTTCAGGACGTGCTGTTATAAGGGTGGTAACAGTGATAAAACTCGGCATTATCACATCCCGACACTGATGATTTGCTTTACAATAACAGCAACCGCACTGAGTGTTTTATTACTTATTCATTTTGCTGATCAAGCTGTTGATTTTTTGTATTTGTACCAAGAATGTTTATTTGTACATTGTAAAAAGTGAATACAATTCTTTTCTTTAAAAAAAACCTCACAATGACAAAAAACACAGTCGTCAGTAATATCAGCAAGTGTGTCACTATTAACGTGCATCACTCCACAGTTTTACGCTAAACATTTTAATCATTGCTGTGATTTTTACTCTCATGAACAAATTAATATAATTCATAAGTATGTTCTAATATATTTTATTTTAGGAAGATGACAATGATGGAAAGTCATTCGTGATTTCATCATGTTACATTCAAGGCAAAATGTTCAATTCTGTGTGAATGACACTGGCACTGAACAGGAAATGAGGTTAGCAGAAATTCTAGACCAAAGTAAGTCTTTACAGGTTTCAGTGTTGCTCTGTACACTGGGGTGCAGGTTATGTTAGTGCCAAGAGCCTGCAGGGTTCCCACACACACGTACACACACTTCTAAATAAAGTAATCACCCTTCTGTTCCTCCAGCTTGATGTGTGTGATGCATGTGAGAATCGTGTTTGCACATAAATCACCCCGTGTAAGCGGTGTGAAACAGACTATACGCTTCAGGCTGTGTGTGTGTGTGTGTGTGTGTGTGTGTCAGTGATTATAAAAGGACTTGTTCTGTGATTCATCTCTGCTCCTGTAAGCATGTGTGTTATTGTGTTTTTGTGCTCCGTTACTGTAAAAGCTGATGCCGTTTTCCTGTTTGTGTTTTACTGGATAGAGACGAGGAGCTGCGGCCATAAAGAGGAAGCGTGAAAGGAGGAGGAAAGGTTCAGTGGTGATGTTGATTGGACTTCTGTGTGTGTGTGTGTGTGTGTGTGTGTGTGTGTGTGTGATGATACTGATACCCATCTGTTATCATTTCCTTTAAAAATGACCAAGCTTTAAAATGACATTTTAACAACATCACACAAAAATCACTTACACTGTAAATATAATGAAGTATATAAAGTTTAAATATAATCAAATCAACCCTAACAAAAGAAAAAACATCTCTGATATCTGATCCACCGCTCAGTGGCTTTTAATGAAACATGTGTTCATTAAAGCTGCTTTTAGAATGGCCTTGTAAATACAGGAACATGAACACTCTCTCTCTCACTGGGGGTAGCTACTGGGGGGGCCGGGGGGGGGCAGGGGGGGCCAGTGCCACCCTAACATGAAGCATGGTCCCCACTCTGACCACTCCAGTAAGACATCATCATCATCATCATCATTACTATCAATACTACTGATGCTACTAACGTCATATGATTTGCAGCTGAATGTGTTGGGAGATCTTGCTGTGATTGGCTAGCTCAAGTAATATATCACAAACCGCCTTCTAGTACAGCGTCACTGGGACATTTCTCGATTTATTTCAGAATCTTCCAATAATGAAGATTATCAGTGCAGATGCAGACACTGACTATTCTGTTAAACAGCTGACCACAAAAAACTGGTGAGCAAACATCAGTTAAACTTTCATTATGTTGTGATTATATTCATTATTTGGAAACATAACACTGGATTTCTTCATGGTTTTTTTTTGCTTCAATTGTTGAATTGTAATTCATGTTAGCTATTTGTAGTTTGCTAGGTGGCGAATAAATCCTGCTTAGCTGTGCATCTTTGATATCTGACAGAGACCCGACCCAGCCCTACACCGATAGGTCGCACCGTATGATGTCATTTTCTTTGCATCCCACTAGAGTTCAAAAACTCTCAACTCTGAGTTTCTCCAAGTTCAGCAAGTGGCATCAAATCAAAATGGCCGCTCACAGCATGAGCAGTGAACATCTTTAAATGAGTAGATATAAATATGTATATACTTTAAGTATTAGCTTTAGATTAATCTACATACAGACATATTTACTGGTTAAATCTAAAAAAACCGACTCTACGGTTCAGTCATGAGGAGGAAAAATATATACATCACTAACTTGGCTAGCTTGTTGCTAACAGAAGCCAAACATTGAGGTGACCGTGTTTTTCCCCCTCACTTTGTAGCTCAAACCCAAGGAGGTTATAAATGGTGCATTTCGGAGCTCTGACTTTCCGCTTCACACCTCTGATTCAAGTCGGAGTATTTTGGCCCACCACAATAAAGGACTGCCACCCCAATGTAGTGATTGGGTCTAACCTGGCCACCCCACGGTAAAAGGTCTGACCACACCCATGTCTCACATGTGCAGTGTCCACACTTATTCACAGTAAATTTAATTTTTTTTATATTTTGGAAAAATATAAGTTATTATAAGTATAAATAATATAAATATAAGTTCAATATAAGAGCATCACTTTAACCTATTTGTTGTTATCAATGTAGAACGTTTCTAGTAAATCTTTTCGAGCTAATATCTACATAAAATTTAAAAAATACTTTTAAACATTCTTTAAAAAAAGAAAGAAAAAAATGTTTTTGCACCAGACTCCACTGAATGACTTCCATTTTTAAGATCTAATGTTTTCATTTTTGTTAAAAAATGTTTCTTTTTTTATTATTTCAGTTATGTTTTAAGTGATATATTGTGTAATATAAACAACAAATATGACTTTAATATGATATTGTGATATTTGGAGAAATTTGACATTTATACATCTTGCAATTTTGTGTAATTAAAAAAATGTAAAAGCTGGATATACTTATAAGTAATTTATGTGTGAATGGGTTAATGGATTGGTGTGTGCGCACAGAAACACGTCAAAGCACCGCTGCAGTCTGTATTTACTTGAGCGTAGGCTTTTTGGTGTTTAGCGAATCATCTTTATTGACTTGTTCCTCGCTCTATGATCATATAACGTGATCTTTATCAGAGTGTTTCTTATCATCTCTCACACACACACACACACAAGCCCACAAACACATTTTCATCTCCATTAAGATGACCTCCCTGCAGGAAAAGACTAAATGAACTTCCATCAATCTGCTGCTCCAGGCAGAGAATCTGCATGTGCTCAGCAGCCTGTGTGTGTGTGTGTGTGTGTGTGTGTGTGTGCAGGGGGTGGCATATTAAACCTCCTGCATCAAAAATCTCCCAGACTCATTAAAATTCCCTGTGGACAGGATTATCCTCGCTAACATTCCCTCAGGCTGGCCGGATCTCCTCTGTTATCCACAGGATCTCTCCCGAGTCTGGAGGGTGAACGGCGTCTCTCCAGCAGTGTGTTCTGATCCAGCAACGGCCTGAGAGGTGTTCAAGCTCCATACGAAACAGTTACTCACCTCTCAGACCTGGATTTAATAAAACTCCAAATAAAGAGGTCTTGCTATGTTTATAATCGGATATGCGTGCTCAGAAAGTCTCTAGAGGTCACCAGATGATGTCACATAATCATTTGCATATTCATTGGTACATCATGATTATTCGCAAATCAAAATGTGTTTTTTCTGAAGACACTCATAATAAATAGAATAGGGTTTTATCAGAATAGAAAATAATAGACTTATTTGTGTACAGAGAAGTTGCATTCAGTCAGTGGGAACAATAGGAATCAGTGATTGGTTGCTGTGAACAAAAAATAATTGTGTGAAAGGACGTCATTAGGGATGTAGGCAGAAGAAACAACATAAACTTGATGTTTTTGTGGTGAGCTCAGATCTAAGCGTCTCTCTGAGTAAAAGTGAAACTTGCCACATGGTGATGCTGATTAAAGGCGAGGAGACGCATCAGAAATCTGTGAAAATGAATACGAAATGCGTCTGTGAATAAGCTAAATGCAATTACGGTGTTTTTAGAGGATTTAATGTTTTTGGTAATGAACAATATTAAAAAACAAGGATATGGAGGATATCTAATTTTTCTGGGATTGCTGCTTTAAGAGAAAGCAGGTGAGAAGTTAAAAAGAGGTAAAAATGAGGGAGGGAGTAAAAGAAGGAGAGAGAGAGAGAGAGAGAGAGAGAGAGAGAGAGAGAGAGACTGTGGAGCTGTGAGGCGTGTCATGTGATCGCCAGACTCAATGAAGCTCCATTCACACCTGGAAGTGATGATTCTATCAGATACAGAGAGAGAGAGGGCAGGAGAGTCTATCTATCTACCTACCTCCCTCCCTGTGGCTGTTTCCCTGTCCTTCGCGTTATCTATCCATTTATTCCCTTGCCTCTCTGTCTAATTATCTTTATCCCTCAAGCTTCCCTGTCCTTCTCTCCATCCTTCCCTCTATCCCTCTATTTTTTCCCTTTCCCCCCTTCTCGCTCTCACTTAATCTTGCTGTCTTTTCCTTTCTCTTTCCTCTTCTTATATTTCATCTTTCTCCAACCCACCCTTTCCTTGCTCCCCTCTGCTCATCCTTTCTTCTATCTCCCAATCTCCCCCTTCTTGTCCTTTCTATCCAGCCATCTCTCTCTCATTCTTCTTTCTTTCTATCTTTCTTTCCTTGTTCTTCTGTTCTTCTCCATTTTTCTCTAACCTTCTGTTTCTCTCCTTCTCTCTTGTTATCTTTCCTGCTATCTCCCCATCTTCCCACCTCTCACTGTATTTCTCTCTCATCTTCACTCTCTTCATCGTACTCCCTCCTTGTCTTTCTCTCTATTTTTCATCTCTCCATTTCTCCCTGCCCTTCTTTCTCACTCTACATCACTCTACCTCTCTATCACTCTACCTCTCCATCTTTCCATCTGTTTTCTTCTTTTCTTTTCTGTCTGTCACTCTGCCAGCCCTTCTCTTCATCTTTTGTTCTCTCTCACCTGCCCCCCCCCTTTTCCTCCATTTGCTGACAGTGTGCTACAATGTGACCCAGCGATGCTGAGTGAAACAGGTGAGCAGACGATAAAAATAGAGAGAGAGAGAGAAAGAGAGAGAGAGGATGCACTGGCATGATTGACAGACACTGAGCACAAGAAAGAGAAAGGGAGAGAGCAGTTGGAGAGAATAAAGGTGTGGTGTACTCTGTGGGGGTTTGGGGGGGTGATTAAGCAGCCAAACACATTCTGATTAACCACACACATGCAACCACATACACACACACACACAGGAGACGTGCAGGGAGAGACAGCACCTGGCACAGCACCATGCTCCTAATGAGGGAGGACAGAGGAAGGAGACACACACACGTTTGTTTTAATGTCTTTTTGGGAACCTCCCATTAATTTCTATGGGCATAACCCTAACCCTAGCTATGACAGCCCTAACCCTTACCCAGTCCAAACCTTAACAAAATACGAGACTTTTGACTCTTTCAGGTTTTTTTTACAGAATTCACAGATTTTTGTAAAATTGAGTTTTCCTTTGTGGGGACGTCCCCACAAGGTAAAATAACAGGTTTTTATTACATCGTGGGGACAATTGGTCCCTACAATGTAATATAAACATAATGCATACACACACACATGTCTTTCTGCTTGTCATTTTGTCTAACCAGTTTTCTGTCTATCCCTATCCATCTATCTGTCTGCCTGTTTCTGTGTTTCTCTGATCTCTCCATCTATCTATCTGTCTATCCATGTCGGTTTATCTTATAAAGACACAGCAGTTTTATCTTAGTAGCAATAATGTAGGAATATAGTCCCTTTGTCTCTCTCTCTCCCTTTACACACACACACACACACACACACACACACACACACACACACACTCTTATTATCTGAGCATGTCTTGGTGCATCACGTCCTGTCTTCATTCTGACACACACTCCAAATGATTTGTCACATCTTTTTTTTTTTTTTTTTATTTCTCTCTATTCTCCCAGCTTCTCTTTTCATCTTCCATCATTCCGATAAGAATTTTAATTTATTTTATCCTCTAATGTTCACACACAGCAGGGCTGACTCAGGGCTACACAAAATACCTCATGAGAAAAGCTAACACGGCTACGACGAGAACATCTCCAGGACGACCAGGACGTCTCCTTATAAATCATTACAAATATCTGTTTCTATAGGATTAACAAAAATGTTGCAATGCAGTGGTCACCAACCCTCCTAATGACTCCAACCAGAGTCCTTAAATCTTACGGCAGTGATTAGATGGTCAGGTGGGCACGATAGTTGGAGCTAAACTCTTCAGGGAGGTAGAGCTCTAGGAACAGGGCTGGTGACCACCGATGGAACGCCTTACTCTTTTACCTTCAACCTCATTAAACATGCAAAGATCTATGAATATACATGACTATAGGCTGTTAGGGATAGGTCTGTCAATAGGTCTGTCAGTAAGTCCTCATTAGTGTATAAATAGCTGTAACTACGAATCGTTGTGTTTCCGTAAGTTTAGAATGAGCCCTTTATATCGATATAGGGAGCGGGTCCACCTCTCCGGAGCCGCCATGTTGCTCCAAAACATGTCTTTTGGTATTATGGCTAAAAAAATTAAACTTGTTGGCCCTCAGACCATAACACATTATTCTTGGAGCTTGGATGTTTTTTATTAGTTAAAAGTCCTACCCCATAACCCAGACATACAAAGAATTCAGAGGATTTTTGTCACATGTAGGGAACAACTTGCCTACTTGCAAGAAATTGCTGCAATTCTTTTAATGTTGCTGCAGGGCTCTGGGCAGCTTCCCTGACCAGGTGTCTCATCGACTTTAGACGGAGTAAAGTCACTGTCCTGTCATACTTTCTCCACTTGTTGATTATTATCTTTTCAGAGTGCCATGGTATATCCTGTACCTGCTTTGTAAGCTGTTTTTTTGTAAGCTCATGGCTTTCCAGTTAGATATTACCAAGATGATGTCAAGTAAATCCTACAGGAACAGCAGTACTTTGTTGGGTTAATCAGTCACTTTAATTGATGGCAGGTGGACACTAATTAGAAATTACCATGAGTATGAATCTGACTTGTTAGTTCTGAACACTGCCGCATTCCACATTATAAAAGGGTGTGTACACTTACACACGCTGCATATATGAAGCTTATTGTTTTACTTTTTCTCCCTAAAACATTTCTGGTTGTTTGTCACTTGAGTTTTGTGGGTTACAGTTACACTATAAAGGTGAAAAAGTTACAGTGAGTTTACATCACAAATCCCTGTCATTATAACAGCGGCGTGTAGAGTTTAATACCCTACTATATGTATCCATCTGTCTACCTTTCTCTTCATCTCTCTATCCATCTGTCACTGTATGTCTTTGTCTGTCTCTCTCTTTCCATCTGTTTATTCATCTATCCATCTACTCATCTATCTGTTCATCTATACCTAACTATCCATCCATCTATCCACCTGTCCATTCATCTATCTCTCTGTCCATCTCTCTGTCTTCCTGTCTGTTTCTCTCTGTCCATCCATTCCCATCTATCTATCTGTCTTTCTGTCTGTCTCTCTGTCCACCTGTCTATCTAGCTAACCTCTATCTAAACTAGTCCATCTATCTCTGTCCTCTTGTCTGTTTCTCTCTGTCCATCTGTCCCTATCCAATCACATCCATCCATCCATCCATGAGATGGAGGTGTTCCCAAATTTGCATATCCATCAATACTTAAATCTAGGTGCTATTATGAATCTTATAAGAACCTGAAATTGCACTAAGGGACTCAAGAGACTAAGAGGCCATAAAGACAGAAGAACTCAATTTGAAGAAAAAAATGTCATTCAATTTTGAAAGCATAACACTAAATCAGCTGTTTTTTTGCATCCAAAATGATCAAAAATTAAATAATTAAAACATCCCAAGCATACAGTTAACGTAAAGAGGAATACTTTCTCTACTGTAATTGCAGATATCTTCGCTTTAATCATACTTCAGACAGTGGGTGGAAATCGAAGGCGGTGAGGGCAGACGAGTGTATTGATTGGCTGAGCCATTTGGAGAGAGAAAAAAGGTTCCAGTAAAAAACAAAAGAAAGAAAATAAAAGGAAAAAAGGTCCACCAGCATTGTTTATTTTGATGCTGCTAACAAAGGAACAAACATTTGATTCAATAAATAAGTTACACATGGGATTTTGTAGCTGACAAAAAAACCCTTGAATTTAAAATTTAGATTTGAATTATATACATGTCAGATACAACAAAATTTTCTTGGTAAGGATAAAACTTCTGTTGATATTAAAAAAACCCTGAACTCTAACCACACATCTCAAAAATTCAAATCTAAAAATACAGATTTTATGCAAATTAGGTCAAAGCTGAAGCTTCCGAGATTCCCAGGGTAAAAAGTAGATGCTGTCAGAGCTTTTAGCGAGGATATTAACACTGATGCTACACACTCAACATAACTACTTAAGTAGTGCTCTAGTTAGTTAGCTATGCTAGCTAATGCACTTTTTAGAAGTGTTTCAGGTCCATTATACTCAAGATTCATGTCATGTTTCTTCTGCATACCAAACACCTGACAACCATGACTGTCACTGATTGGCTGCAGTGTGTAGAGAAAAAAATCAGCTCCAGTGTCATGCCTCGCTGCTTCACACTGTTGGTTGGGCTGTTGCACTCGCTTCCACGAAAAAAAGAAAAAAAAACATAACAGCAAATAATCAATGTTACCAAAAAATCAACTGCAGTGTACTGACATCATAGAGCAACATGGCCTATAGAGGTCAAAATGTGTGAGTGTGTGTGTGTAAGTGTGTGTAGATAGATCAAGGTCACTCTGATCTTCAAAGAAGCCTCCATACTGACACTACGATCATAGTGGACACGCCCCCTCGCTGTTCTACATCCATCTCACATTAACCATCTGTTCACTGAGTCAGATCATTCGACTCACCTGACCAATAAGAGTCGACTCTTTCTATTGATTGTTTAAATTGTTTAATGAAATCTGATCAACATAGCATAAGACCTAGAATCAAAGTTATTAATTAATTGATTTATTTGTTTGTTTGTATGCACTACAACAGGAAATGAATTCATTTTTTTTAATAAAATTATTTTTTTAAACAATTAAATATTATTTTAATTCCTTCTACTTGTTTCACAGCACGAAGTCTAGAAATCAAATATTCAAAAGATACAAAATGCCAGTGAGTGTAACCTCATTTTCTTTTCATAAAATTTTGGATTAAAAATTAGATTTTTTTCAGCCATGATGTCATCTTATTTGACTTTACCTTCACACTCATGCTCTTAAATTTATTTTATCTCCAAAATAATTTAATTCAAAATCTGATTAATTATGAGATGCATGTTTTTTGTAATATTTATCATTTTAAAGCCACAAACTCTTTCAAGCATCTCGTTTGCATAAATAATTTTAAATTCAAAGCAAAAAAACAATGAATACAACATATTTTTGCTAGAACTGAATCTAGATTATTACTCTGTGTCAAGTGAGTTAAGAAGATTCACTGGATGTTTTTTTATGTTTTTAATTTGAATTCAAAAGCTGATCTCGAATTGTCCTTAATTCCATCTTAGAAACAACCATTAAAATTAACATGAAAAATGACTTCATAAACTAGTCAACTTCCAAAGTTAACCCAAAAATACTCAAAATGACTTCAGAAATGAGTTGACTCCCACAATTCACATAAAAAAAAACAAATGACTCTCCAGAAGTGAGTCGATTCCCAAAGTTCACCCAAAAATACCCGAAACGACTCTTCAGGAATAAGTCAACTCCTAAAATTCACCTCAAAGAACTGAATCAAAGAGTCAACTCTTTTATGTACACCACATCACCCACTCATGTATGTGTTACCATCTCACACACACACACACACACACCTCTGCAAATAGCACACAGTCGAAGGCAGATATAGAGTGAGAGATGAGAATGGTGGGAGAGCGAGAACGGGTTGATATGTCACCATTGGTGGGGGGGTGTGTGTGTGTGTGTGTGCGTGTGTGTGTGTGTGTGTGTGTGTGTGTGTGTGTGTACGGGAATGTAATCTGATTATACAATGCATCACATAGATTCCATACTTAGAAAGTTGCCAACGTGATAATGAGTGCAGGTGTGTGTGTGTGTGTGTGTGTGTGTGTGTGCATGCATTGCAGGCAATTTGCAACTGAAATACTAACAAATGATGTGAAATACATGTGATGCTGTTTATTTGAGTCAAATTTAAATAAAAAAAATTTTTTGTGTGTGTGTGTGCAAAGAAGATTAAATGCTAATAGCGCTTTCCATTGTGGATTAGAAAGTTACAGGGAATGAAAACTGAAAACAAACACAGTTTTTCATTGGACATTATCAAAAGCATGAACAAAGTCACTTTTGAAAATGTTATATTAAAAAAAGTGCTTAAATGGTTAACAACATAATTCTTCACTTAATTGTGATCACAAGAAACTATTGCCCAAACCTAAACATTTTCTTAATATGCCTAAATTCCTGTGCAGAATTCATCACTTCCTGCCTGGACGGTGGATATGAAGCTAGCTAGCTGCTTTAGCCTGTTGTTTTTTTGGGGGGGTTTTATTTTATATGACACGATAGTAATTTTCCTACGATTCTGGAAGAAACAAATTACACCGCAGAGAATAAGGATGCTCTGAAAATGTTACAAATAAAGACACACACAGGATTCCTATAAGCAGAGTTGGCTGTCGCATGTGAAAATGCTGGATCATTAAAATATAATTTCACTTCTTAGCAAACAAAAAAGAAAAATAAATAGTTTATAATGTCTGTATTCCATGTGCATGTTGGTCAGAACTGCACATATTAACCCGTAGATCATCCATAAACTGCTCAGAAACAACAAGTTTCAGCTTTAGAGCTTCACAACAACGTACGGGAGATTAATGTGAGATTCCATTTACATAAAATAAAAGACATTTTAAACACAGGTGAAGCTTCCTGTGCAGGTTTCAGATAAATCGCTTCAAATTCAGCATTTTTTCTCATCACAGTCCACTATAACTACACTTTACCTTTGAAAATAATCCAATATTAAATAATCATAAAATATTTCAAAAGTCTGTTTGAAACACAATTTCTACAAGTTGTCTGTTATATGTGCTAAAATATGCACTTTTTTAATATGACAATTATTTTAGTTCATTTATTAAACCTTGTTACCTGAGAGCATGCACCCCTAGGAAATATCTGGAACATTCTACAAGTCACAAGTTCAACAGGAAGTTGCGTCATCCAAATTTCCAGATGGTATGTTGTAAAAGTACAATCCTGTTACACAAATTATACATTGAAAGTAAATTACACTGGTCAACAGTGAAAAAAAGGTCTAACTTTTTATAGCTGATCTAGGATAATTTTAATGCGCTAAATCCA
>JAQQZX010000009.1:20904921-20917401 GCA_030068355.1 Notoglanidium maculatum
GCCAGAAATATGTTAAATCAGCAGAAATATATTAGACAACTCACAAAAAAATTTTTTTGTAACCCAGTGTTATTAATTAAAAAGAGAAATTGTCCTTAATGTCCTTGAGCCGTTAGCATGGCTGCTAGTTAATTATGTGCTACATTAACATTACGTGTGTTTGCTAATGCTAAGCAAAAAAAACCCTGTTATTTATGTAAGAGCAAAGAGCATCCATTCTAATGTCATGAGAACATCAAAGACATTCTAATCATTTAGTTACATTTATTAAAAATAAACAAATTAATTATCCATTTATGTTCCATCTATAATTTCATGAAGATCATGTGAAGAAGGAAAGTACATTCTTTCATTATTGCTGGTATATTTATAACATTGTAGTATTGTCCAATAAGATCCCTTTGAAAGTACAACAGTGTTACCCAAATTCAAGATGCTAGATTTGTGGGGTTTTTTTATAATTCCATGCTAACAACGTAACTCCTCATCTAAGAGCAACATGCAGCCATCAGCAAAGAAACCTCGTTAAATAGGAGCTTTTCACTTGATAACTTTATTTTCAAATGGTCAAATGCTTTTTTTCTTAGATTCAATATTGAAAAAGTATCAAAACTAAGAGTTATGAGGGCTAAACGGCACATCCATCACAGAACTGAGACATGCAAATGAGTTTCGTTATCTTCTAACAATGAGGGAGGAAGTAACAGGAACGCCATCTGTTCCGAATCCGGCGTTTGGTAATCAAAAACAACAACAACAAAAAAAAAAACCCATTTAACACACATAGCTCTTTGGATTTGCAAAATAATTACACCGAGATGTTTAATCTGCAGGCGTGATCTAACATCCTGCATCGCAAAACTACATGCCACAGATTACACACGACACCTGATTCCACGTGGGTCAAAATCAGCCATTGGATTATCTAAAACAAACAAATTACAGGTTACAGTAAAGAATGTATATAAGAAACAGGAGAAAACCAAACATTTAAACTGTTAGACTAATAATGATTTAACTTTTTTATTTCGCACACTGTTCATACCTAGGTCAATCAACACAGAAAACAAAAAACTATAACGGTGAGAAAAGAATAATCGAGGTACGATGTGAGATGCGAGCTTAAGAGATTATATGAAAAGGATTTAAACTCATTAAGGTGTATCTGATCCATTTGTACATAAATAAACATCTCGTTCTGTTGTTTCAAAAATCATGACGTGTTTGTAGATTTTCAGTTTGTTATCCGTGACCACGCCCACCTTTACTGGGGGAGAGTAATTAGAAACCTTGAGCTGAGTGAGGATTTCTCCTAAAACACCTCTGAAAGCCATTAAAATGTGAAGTCATGCAGGAAGATTAAAAGATTAAAGAAAAATATATTTCTCTGATTAATTTTATATACGTGATCACGCATGAGGGAGAGAGAGGTACAAAATCTGTCGTCTCCAATCTTATTCAATATTCCATATTATTTATATTTTTGACAGCTTTACTTTGTTTCTGTTTTGAAACAAAGTGCTACCACGTGACCCCAAATTACATACTGAGGAAGAAAGACACGATTCAGATTTTACATTTTGCACTTTAAGTTCTGTGACTTGGTCCTTTTCACAGACCCTACACATGCTAAATTTGTAGCCATTAGCTTCCATTATCTGCAAGTGTTAGCCTTGTGCCAGGATTTCAGTGACTTTGTTACATGAATATTTTTATGAGGAAAGTTCCAGGTATTCAGAGTCGGGTTACGCAGCTGCTCAAGTGGAAATCTGAGAACACCAGATTTTTCAGGAGAAGTGTAAATAGCAATTAGACCAGTGGTTCTCAACTAGGGTCTCATGTAACCCTAACCCTAACCCACATTTCACCTGAGTCATTAAGTCGTGACCAAAATTTTTGAACCACTCGAGTTTATTTCACAAACAGTAGCGCAGTAATACACAATGCCGTCATGCAATGTTAAAAAGTGCAACTAGGGCTAAAACTCCAATAAAATAAAAAAGCAGATTTATATTGAACTACGGGCATACACGCTACGTATGCTTTTTAAACAAGTTTAAACTGGTGATGTTCATCAACTTTCAAGAATCTAAATTGAACTGTATATAATATGAAATAAAAAGGCAGACTACTTGAATTGCTGAGGTTTTGGTCCCGCTCGTTTGTCCTCAGTGTAAGAAAGCAAATATTTAATGTAGTCGCGTTGTATTTTCATTTCATCAAGTTTACAAATACTCAAGTAAGTGTTAACTATCAATGCAAATGTTAGTTTGGGTCGTCGCTGTCATGACAACACGGGAGCAGACGACTACTGTACGAGTGCTGCCTCAAAGCAAAGTTGATGTCTTTCTAAATAAAAGCACATCAACAAAGGGTTGACTTTGTCCCCTCAACATTTTTCATGCATCACTCATACATTTTCACAAGTCACTCAAAATGGCCACTTCTGGCTCGTGACCCACCAGTTGAGAAAGGAAGGTGTAGACCACTGGCTTTAAACACAAGTTCTCAGTTTTAAATCCCTAAAAAATCAGGTATTATAAAATACTGACTGAAGTTGTAGCTAATGTATGCATCACATTTCGCTCTGGAGGACGACAAACAGTTTGTCAGCTGTTCACGATCAGGTCAAGAAGTAAAAAGAGATGAGAAAGGAGCAGCTCAGCGCATGCGTATAGGTAAAAAGCCACATGAATTCTGATCTGAGCTTCTTGTTCATGTCACGTGGCCACGAATCGGATTTAGGACCACATATGAAATTGACTCAGATTTGAAAGGATCAGATTTGCGTGTCCTGAGAAGATCAGATATGTCACATTAAGGCAAAAAATCTGATTTGGGTTTCAGCCTGCTAATGTGAACGTAGCCGTCAGGATGTCAGGATTAAATCCTCACTAAGTGTGTTTAACTCCATGCTGAATTCGGTCTTGTCTGAATGTACCTTAATTTCCTCCTTGTTGTGTTTATTTGTGCCACTGAAAGCCTCAGTGCTTTTACAGCTCCATCGTCGTACCTGGTCTGTTTGTGCTGACTCTGCTGCTCCGGGGGAAATAAATAAACAGATTAATAATTCAGGATCAATGCAGAAGCACCTCCGGCTCTGTGAAACGATCATATTTTAGTGTGTATACGGACACGTCTGCCAGAGCAAAGTGAGCAGAAGCTTTAAAACACAGGCTTTTATGTGCATCACTTATCTTCCTTATAACACACTTACAGACTCTGACATCACATTATCACTCCTCAGTAGATCTTTCCTACTCAGGGTGCCGATATTTATAGCACTAATATTGAAAGGCAGAGTAAGAGCAGTGCTGCAGGTCATGTGCTGAACATGCATGCTAAGCATGGTGATGTTAATAGCAGAATGTCTTCAAGCATGTGCTGGGTGATTAGAATCTGATCCGTTAAAGCAGCCACGTTGGAGCGCGTTCTCTCAGAGAGCGCTAACTCTAACAACAAGTTCCATTTGTTTTGGTGCAAATCACAATTAATCCAGAATTAAAACTAGAGAAATTATGATAAGGGATTTATTTCCTAGGGAGGAGCTCTAGAAGTATTGGCACCCTTAGTGAAAATGAATGTACAAAATAGGCACACAATAAGTATACGTCAAGTCATTTTCTTAAGTAGTGCAATAATTTCCTGAAAAACTGATTGTAGAAAGTGCACATCGCATGCAGAATTTCCTTTTAAAAGTGTAGAGAAAACAGCTACTTTTCTCCAACATGTTATTTTCATAAGCACTATAAATGAATGAATGAATGAAAGATAATAGTAATGTAGTAATTAAAAAGGTGATTTAATGAATGATTCATATTTAATATCACTTACCATTATATTCTTCACCCTCAACACAAAAGAAAGATGACTGTTGACTTCAGGATTTCAGGATAAACATTTTTTAATTGTTTAAAATATGCAAATAGCTTTAAAAATGCTAATTAACATTTACATTCTGTAAACACTGTTTCAGTGTCGTTACTCAATTCTCTCCTGACATTAACTGCAGAGATGGTGGTAAATTGTGTGTGAGAAAGCTTGTTTAGAAGGAAAAAACTGCAATAAAGGAAATGTTAATGTTTTACAAAAGGAACTGGCATTTAGTCGTTTAGTTCATGCATATTTTGAATGGACGGTTTCTTTTTGATCAGTTAAATAAAGGGTGCCAATAATTTTGGAGCTGTCTGTAAACACAGGAAAGGCAAAGCAGATTGGAGGAAGTAAAAACAGATGGAGTGTGTTATAAATAATTCAGCAATGACAGAGTACTTGTTTTGCCTGCACTTGAGTTAAAATGAAACTCTGAGGTTAGACTGCAGAATGTCTGCGTTCATTTGCTGATATTTACGCTTATACAGTGTGAGGTATGTAAACATCAAGCCTTCTCATAAGTATATATATATATATATATATATATATATATATATATATATATATGTGTGTGTTTGAGTGTATATATATGATCATATATATTTTAAGCGGTCCAGAATAAGTGGACAAAGGAAGACAATATGAAATAAAATGCTCATGCACACGTTTGCCAGTCGAGTTTGACGCCTGAAATCTGTGAGCCATGAACATCTCCAGACGCTCGCTATTTACATCTTTTCATTGGCAGACGCTTTTATTTGAAGTAATTTCACTCAAGTGATTTGAAGGAGCCGAACAGCTGAAGGTCTTGCTCAAGCCTTGAGGTTTCCGTGGTGAGGCTTTGGCAGATATTTTTACCTTCAGGTTCAGATCAGATGATTGAGTTTGAAGAATAAGCCATGAATAAACCATTCACGTGTGTGCTGCAATTGCAGGAAAAGAATCAACTTAGGGTTGGTTTGATGAAGCAGTGTTACTGTTTTATTCCTCTTACACCACAGACATGTCATACATTTTATCCATTTTTAGTTACATGTAATGTTACTACCTGTTCTATAGCAGCTATAAACAGTCATTCCTTCACATTCCTTCTCCTTCGAAGTTAATAAGAAACCTAAAACTGCAAAGCGTAAACTCCTCTGTCCTGACGATGTCAGAAAACCTAAAGTTTTACCTCTGTTACAAAGCCTTAGAACTGGAGACTCCTTCATAAATGATAGAAAAACCCCTCCGTCACCATGGCAACGATTACACACAATGGAGAGTCCTTTGTACATGTCCCAGTGAATGAGCTGTTACTATAGAAATGATAACGTATTAGAATGAGTGCATTAATATAAACCTGCAATACTGTCATTACTGCACCACTGTTATAGAAAATTAATCAACATCTTCTGGGATTATCACAATCCAGAATACAACAGCACTAGTGGTGTAAGAATCACTGAAATGTTAATTAATCCGTCCTGCTGGTTGGACAAGAAATTGAGGTTTTTATCTTTTTAATTAACATTTTCTACTGAAATATAGCGTAAAGTATTGAAAATGGTTGATTTATGATGCAATCATCAGTGTTGAATTAAAAAAGTTAAAGAAATTTCTTTTAGGGAATCATTTCTAGAAGATGTATATATTATAAAGTCAGTAATTATTCATACTCTGCACTGCATGCTGTGCCACAAGACAAATTTTTCACAATTATAGACTAGGGTTCACTCTGAATTTAAAGTAGCCATGAATAACCTATGAGGATTTGGGGCATTAGTGCCCTCTCTGGTAGAAATATGTTATTACAAGCAGCATCAACCGTAAAATCAGGAAGTAAGTTAAAGGTATACTTCAAATTCAATTCAGCCAATTCAGATGTGATTTTATATCTGAATTGAAGTGATGTACTAAATCTAAACATTCTGTTAGTGAGTCATGCCAAGTCCTGGCATTTTGATATTAGTATATTAGTCAAATATTCATCCTAATTTGAGTACCAGTTCTGTCACTCTCACGTTTTGTTTATGGAAGGTGCTTCTAAATGTTTTTAACCCAATTTTATACTATAACGGTGTTCAATCTACATCAAAAAATAAATAAATACCACAGCAAATCCATCAGCTCTGACTTGGATTTAGAGACAGACTGGGAATCAGCAGGCGCTAGAACACACCTAGATCTATTTTTAATCTTCCAACAGCGGAGTGTTTTCTTTTCCTTCTCTCCACTTTCTTTCAGACCAACTCTGTGTTTATTTTAACTGTAATGGATTTATGAATTTATAATGTAAAGCTTTTAGGGCAAATCAAAACCAACCCTCTGCAGAATCACAGCTTCAGAGTAACAGATTAAAATATTTACAAGAGATGGAAAACCATCGCTCTCGCGTGCTATCGTGTAGGTCGCTAAATAACTAGCCGAGCGGAGTTTCTGTCGTAACAGCATCAGAAAAACGTTTTAATGTTGAAATAAACATAGCTAAATTATTTATTATGTTGAATTTGTTTCGATGAATCTTTAATTACTGACCACCAGAATCATTTTTTTGTGCAGGCTGTGAAACGGAAACTTGAATTATTTTATGTACATTTTTGTTCTAAACAATTCATCATATTTCTCAAAACCTTCCTGTATGTCTCTTATGTAAATAATTTTTTATTCAAATAACCGCTCCCAGGTCTTGGATGTGAGAGCTGGACGTCTGGTGAAGCTGAGCATTGTGACAGATTGCGATGGTGATGAACAGATGAGAGCTGAACAGTGACACTAAACCAGGACACACAGTGAAGGTGGACGTGTGAGTGTGTGTGTGTGTGTGTGTATGTGTGTAGGTGTGACTGACCATCACCATCTGTGAGGCTGTAATTGTGTGTTAGTGTTCATAAGACGTCAAGTGCGTAAAAATAAATTCCTCCTGTTAAAACACATTATTGCCAGATTTCAGTGTTCTTTATTTTTACACCCTGAGAATAAAAGGTTCTATGTAGCTAATGGGGGGGGGGTTCTGATTTCTACACACCACAAGGTTCCTGTCCGGCATGGGACCTGACCCAACATACGGTTTCTGCCCAACATGGGGCTTCAGCCCTTTAAGGGTCCATGCCCAAGATAGGTACTAGATAGATACTCCCTAACGTAAGGATTCTGCCAATCGTGGGTCGTCCACAAACACAGGAGCTCTTTCCAGAACAGGGCTTCAATCAATATGGGGTTTTTGACCAAAAGAGATACAGCACAGTGATTCTAACCAACACAGGTTCTCAGTCAACATGGGGCCTCACCAGGATGGGGATTTACTCAACACAAGGCTTGTGCCCACCCTAGAGCTTCACCCAACATGGTTTATGTCCAACACAGGGCTTTGTTGTTATTTGATATAGTGAATCTTCTATACTGTAGGAGATGTTAGTTGTGTATTCGCTCCTAAACAATGTGCTAAATTCGTATTATTTTATTATTTAGAAGAAGAGATGAATAAAAAGTAAGAAAGGAAAGAGTGAAGGAGCGTGATGAACGGCTGCTATTTTCTCCTCTTCCCTGAGTCTCTGTGTATCTTTGAAACTCTGTCCCATGTGGTTCGGCTTCTGCTCATTATTCAGCCACTGTCGTGTGAGTGCAGATCTTATTTTTTCTGCAGCACACACTCCTCACACACACCTCACTGTACACCATTCAGCATGAGCGCTCACCGTACCCTCACACCTTTCTCTCATTCTCATTCTCACCTTCTGCTGCACTTCCTCTGGGTTCTGCTCCCAATGTTCATTTCCCAATATCACCTGGAATTATGCACAGCTTTTATTTTACCCTCTCTCTGTATCTCTGTATCAGAACTGATGGGGCGGAGTCACAAGTTCAAGTGGCTTTTATTGTCATTTCAGCCATACACAGCTGATACAGTACATAGTGAAATGAGACAACGTTCCTCCAGGACCAAGGTACTACAAATAAGACAACACAGAAGTAGAAAAGTTCACGTGTGAAACAGAAGACAACATGAAGTGCATGTGTGCAAACATGTGTAAAACATGCACACACAGAGGGGCACCAAGAGGCACACATAGATAGATGGACAGATAGAGAGAGAGAGAGAGCGAGAGAGAGAAAGAGAGAGAGAGAGAGAGAGAAAGAAAATAAAACAGAACTGCTTTTAAAACTAGATGAGAAGTATAGTGAAAGACTTTCAGAAAGTGAGAAAAAAGAAGGAAGCAGGTGATAAATAAAGAATTACCGACTGTGTGTGATCCTGTTATAGGAAAATAATCAACATGATGACGTGATAACTTGATGACTTTGTTACTGTTGCCACTTAGAAGTTGATTTTCCTATGACCAAAAGCTTGTCCTGATGAGATTATTCCTCTTATACCACAGCAACACATCATACTTCCTATCCATTTATAGCTACAATAACTTCTCACTTACATTATAGCAGCTATAAACAGTCGTTCCCTTACCAGACTCACTTTTTTCTCTCTCTCTCTCAAACAACACGTCTTGTCATGTTACTGAGAAACCATAAAGAAGTGTAAACTCTTCTGTCCTGAACACATTGGAAGACTTACAGTTGCAGCTTTACCTCTGACTGTTACACATCGCTCACACTGGAGACTCCTTCCATACATTTTATATAACATTTAAATCTCATTAAAGTAAACATCATTATATCAATGATTTTTTAAACCTGTTTATATGGAGTGTCCGCTGTGCACGTCTCTGTGAATGAGCTGTTACTATAGAAATGATAAAGCATTAGAACGAGCTTTAATATTAACGTGATTTGCAGCTGCTGAGATAAAAAAACACACTCATTTAATTTTATCTTCTACATTTTTTTCTCTCTCTGCTTCCCTGTTTAATTCATGACTGGTCCATGTTTAATTCATGTCAATTTTATTCCACGTGATTGATTCCATTCCCTCTCATAAATCTTCCTAACTGTATTAACCACATCATGTCAGGCTTTGACCTTCCGCCACGTCATCAAGGTCACCCTGCTTTTCCTCAGATGGAATGGATGTCTATGAGCAGCTGCTGAGCTCCGTTAATATGCATTCATTAAAAAAATCCATATTTTTGTAGAAGACTTTATAATTATGTTATTATTTAAATACATTAGCAGGGCAGATTGCAGGAACAAAAAGAAAGATTTTATTCCCCTCTCAGAGTGAACCCTCAGAGTGATAATGAGTAGCCATTATTTTTTTAATCACAAGATTATTTCAGTATTTATCAATATATGAAGAGTATTTTTAAATGGATGGCTACATTAGAGAATCTCAGCTAATCTTTGACAGATATTTAGGCCTGTGGGGTTTCTGCCCAAAACAGGGCCTCACCTAACATGGGGCCTCTGCTAAATTGGGGACTCAACCAACACAAGGCTCGAGCCCAACATGGGACCTCACCCAACACGGAGCTTCTGACTAACACAGGGCTTATGCCCAACACAGGACTTCTGCCCAAATTTGGACCTCACCCAACATGGAGCTTCTGACCAACACTGGTCCTCGCTCAGCATGGAGCATCTAAAATCAAACTCAACCAACAGCATGGTACTTCAATGCCCACCAAGGGGCCTCTGCCTAACATGGAGTTTCTGCCCAACATGGGGTCTCACTCAAAGCAGGCATGCTGTTTTTTTCCCAATACAAAGTTTCTGTCCAACATAGGCCCTCCCTCAACATGACCAACATGAAGCTTCTCCCCAACATGGGGCTTCTGCTCACCATGGAGCTCCACAAGCATGGGATCTTGCTGGAAGATGAAATTCTGCTTTTTGAGGCCTCATCCCAACGTGGGGGTTCTTATATGGTGCTTGAATAAAACTGAAAGGAGTGAAGATTCTTTTAAATCCATGTTCACAAGATAGCATGTTCTAAATATCACACTTTATCCTACAGTGATGTTGAATTCTGGATTCTGATTGGTCAAGAGGAGTTGATTAGTTTATTTTAGTTTAGTTTATTTAGTTTAGTTTATAATTTATTTTAATGTGCTCGTTGAAATACATCATCATTTCTATAGTAACAGCTCATTCACAGGGAATTAATAAACAAACTGGTACAGTGAACGCTCCACTAAAAATAAACAGATTTTATGTGGTGAAGTTTTCTGTTATTTAACATTTATGGAACGAGTCTCCTGTGTCAGAGATAAAGACAGGACAGAGGAGTTTACGCTCCTTGTTATTTTCCTGGAAACATGACAAGCTGTGCTTGTTTTATTTTCTTATTATTAACTTCAAGAGAGTGAGAAAAGGAAGTTAGTGATAGGAAAATTTAATTCCTCACTAAAACAGAATCTGAATGCATAAATGAACGAAATGAAATTAGTTCATGAATTATTGGAGGCACTAAAACAGGACAAGCTTGGGATATTTAGCACAAGTGACTGCTGAATAATAAATGAACAGCATGTTCAGGAAAAAGCGTGAGAGAGAGACGGAGAAGAAGACAGAGGGAATTTGAAAAAACAGATGAGGCATTTCTTTCTTCTTCACTTAATCCCTCCGTCCTTCTCTCTGTCTTTTTTTCCCTCTCTCAGCATTTTGTCTCATGAGGGATTCACCTCATGACCTTTCTCTCGCTCACTCTCTCTGTCTTTCACACACACACACACACACACACACACACACACACACACACACACACACACACACACCCTACCCTATACAACCAGATGACTGAATAGTGTTTTAGCTGTATATATGTGTATTAGCAGAGCTCTGAGCTCAGCAGGACGATCAGATATCACCATGATCCAGACGCCGTCAGCAAATCCCGAACACTCAGGAGACCACGTCGAGCCTCTCCGGCTCTTCTCTGTCTCTCTCTCTCACTCTCCATCTCTCTCTGTCTCTCATCAATTAAATTTCACAAGCTTTATTGGAAAATAACAATGCCCTTGTATTGCATAGCATGGGATTTATAGTTTAATGATGTAATAATGCAGTATACATTTATCATTATTGAACAACACTAAGTATTTAATGTATTTGTAAAGGATGAACACATTAAACTCTTCCTCTAACTACTAAGTTTACATGCACACAAACCGGAAAACCTGCTTGCGCCAAACTAACTCGTAATGGAAGTCTAATCGACTGTTGAAAATCTGTCAATAGATGTTTAAGACAGTCGACTGCGTAACACAAAACTGCTAAACAAATGAAGGCCGGCGCATGTTTTATATGTAATCTTACAGGAATGTGTCGGCTTTTAAAAAACTCTGACGTCACCATTTTTTCCCCTCACAGAGTGCTGCCAAGTGTGGCCTTTTTCTACGCTTGACCAATCAGATCGCAAGTTAAGGGATGAGTGAGAAAAACAAATAAAGTTCTGCTGAATAATGAGTCTTGTTATTGAGCGAATATTTACAAGGAGAGTTTTACGACATGTTGAACCGAAAATATTCCTGTAATTAAAAATAATGGCGTTTGTACGTGTGGGATGTTTATGGGTATGTGGTGACTTTTCTGTCTTCAAAGCTAAAGTGGAGTCACATGACCTCCTCATAACATCATTTACAACGGTCTTGACAAAATCTAATCCACAGAGCAAAGCTAGGCTAGTAAGTTAGCCGATACTAGCTAAGAATGGTAAGAGAATTGTCATGGTTACAGTGCATGAAATAGAGAGACATGAGAGCCTCAGAACTACCACATGTTCCCTGTGAAAAAGGAGTTCCATCTCTCACTATTGATACAGATGAATAGCCAGCAGAAGTATTGGCACCCTTCATAAAATGAGCCTACATGATTATATTACTATTTATTGCTTAAACAAACTATTTATCTTTGCTTCTACTAAAATTGTTCTCCATTTATAGAAGTGCAGGATATTTAAAATAGATGCAAACAAATTTGTGTGTAATAAAATTGCTCTCAGTCCCCCGGAAGAGGAACTGTTGCTGTTTCAATCATAGAAATATACATATGTGGTTACACACATCAAATTTCAGTCATCCGTTACAATGACAGCAAAAAGAAACTTCAACAAAAAAGAGCAGACAGGCAATAGTTTGTTGATGATGAGAACACACACATTCATAAACAGTTATTTTTTTTCAAGTTTCATGTCTAAAAAAGTTAGAAGATTTTAAGAATTAATTCATTTTTGTTCATTTTCATTAAGGGTGCCAATAATTTTGTATATGCAAACATGTTCACTTGTTCTTTCTTGTCAGACTTGTTGTTTGAATATGCAAATTATTCAATAAATGGAAATGAATAGATTTACATATCAGCGGTTAGACTCCTATTCTAGCTGAGTTTGGAGTAAACTGGCGCTGTTTCTCTTCTCAGTGCAGGGAAGCGAGTCCACAACCTTCTGTAATCTCTCCCTCTCTCTCTCTCACACACACACACACACACACACACACATACACTCTCTCGCTCTCTCTCTCTCTCTCTCTCCCTCTCTCTCTCACACACACACATACACACTCTCTCTTTCTCTCTCTCTCTCTCTCACACACACACACTCTTTCTCTCTCCCTCCCTCTCTCTCCCTCTCTCTCTCTCTCTCTCTCACACACACACACACACTCTCTTTCTCTCTCTCTCTCTCTCTCTCACACACACACACACACACTCTTTCTCTCTCTCTCCCTCTCTCTC
>JAQQZX010000009.1:20927226-20940414 GCA_030068355.1 Notoglanidium maculatum
AGAGAGAGAGAGAGAGAGAGCGAGAGAACGAGAGAGAGATAGAGGGAGAGAGAGAGGGAGAGAGAGAGGGAGGGAGAGAGAGAGGGGGAGAGAGAGGGAGAGAGGGGGAGAGAGGGGGAGAGAGAGGGAGAGGGAGAGAGGGGGAGAGAGATAGAGGGAGAGAGAGAGGGAGAGAGAGAGGGAGAGAGTGGGAGATGGGTGGAGGAGATGAGTGGGGAATGGTCTAAGTGGGGAGGGTGGGTTTATGTGAAGCTAATTAATGTGTCTGTAGTAGGCAGCCTAGTGACTGTCCAAGACAACCCCCTTCCCAAACACACACACACACACACACACACACACACACACACACACACACACACACAAATGCTTTCGAAATTCTGTCACAGATCGGTGCACGTCATTATTTAATCACACATAAATGCTACCAAACTCCACCACGTAATTGTAAATACTAGAAACACATCTGCTCTGCTCTATCACACCACCCTGCAGTTGATTATTTTACTAGAGAAGCACCACACACAGTGTTTTATTCCTCATCCTGAGCAGACACATTGATTAGGTCTGTAAATTGACTTGTCATGGTTTTGGATTACTTCAACAGATCAAACACGGAGATCCTCATGAGGAAATCAGACCTCAGCTTGGACAGGAGCCACAGGGAGAAACAAACTTCATTACCCAGAATTCCAGTCAGGCTTCTCAAGTCCGGTTAATGAAATGAAGTGAAAGAATGGAAAGGTGAAGGAGCTGGAGGAAGCTGCAGGCAAACTCAGAAAGAGAGAGAGAGCATTAAAGAACGAGAGAGAGAGAGAGCACAAGAGAGAGAGAGACAGAGAGCAAAAATTTTCATGACCACTCAGCCACAACTCACAAGTTCTCCACTCGTCTTCTTGTTTCTGCCTTCAGGACGCGGCCAGCGTAATTAGTGTTCAACACGGAGAGAAAAGGGAAAGAGGGAGATGGACTGATTGAAGAGGACAGGAGGGGTTTGGGATGGAGTCGTGATATATGGATCTGTGTGCAGGAGAGAGAAAACAAGAGAGAGGGATAAAGGGGGAGAGAAAAAGAACAAACATGCTGAGAAGTAGGGCAGGAGGGTATGAGAAGGTCAAAAGAGAGAGAGAGAGAGAGAGCAAGAGACAGAGAGAAAGAGAGAGAGGGAAAGACAGAGACAAAGAGAGAGAGAGAGAGATTGCAACATGAAGATGAATATTAGGAAGAATGTATGCTATTTGATCATGCTTAATTCCTGAGCCAAAACACACATATGCACGTCACACACACATATGACAAAGGATCAGTGTGTTATCCTGTAGAACATAAAGCACATGTTTACAGGATTAGCATCAAAGCTACAAAAACACACTCGTGTTATTCTACATGCTAACATTCATCCTCCTTCTGTCCAATAAGAAGACAGAAGGAAATGTCAACATTGTTAAATCTGTATGTGGAAATGATAGCTTCTCTTTAAAGACCATACATGGAAATGAGCACTCTCTGACTGCCTTTGAATACATATTTGGAAGATTTAGCAATTATAAAAAGGTTAACTGTAGCTATGAGGATCTCTGACAGAATTTTGAGACTTAATAAACCAAAAAATATCTGAGCCTCATTGAATTTCAACAGTCAGATGCATAATGTCATAATATAAAAAAACCAGCGAAAAACTCCAAACACCAAAACTGAACATTCTTCAAAGTAGTGAAGCATCATCACATACATTATACATCAGTACATAACGTATGAGAAAGAGTGAATTGATATAAACCTGCGCTGCATTCAGAGCTGCTGTTAGAGAAAACTAATCAACACCTTCACCAGCAAAGTGCTGTATGAAATATCCACATTAATTTTAAATAGTTTTAGGCTTTGCATTATTAAAAGTGTGCACGTTTTTGGCCACAGACCCACTGCAGTACCTTTATAGACCACTAGGGGTGCTCTGATGGGAACCTGAGCTGCAGCAGTGTTGTAAGCCTATGGAGCTTGATAACAGGGTTCTGTCATGTTCCTATAGACAAACATAGAACACATTGCACTGCATGTTCAGCTTATGCTGTACACTCTACCAGCAAGTGTGTGTGTGTGTGTGTGTGTGTGTGTGTGTGTGTGTGTGTGTGTGTGTGTGTGTGCATGTGTGAACTCAGAGGGAGAGTGTGTAAAGCCTGGCCTTGTCCTCCCCCACTTAAGCCCACCCTACTTTGCTTTCTTTTAGAAAGGAATAAAAGGAAAAATTCCTTTCAGAAGGTGCTGAATGCATGAGGGGTATTCTCTCTCTCTCTCTCTCTCTCTCTCTCTCTCTCTCTCTCTCTCTCTCTCTCTCTCTCCCTCTCCCTCTCTGTGTGTGTGTGAGTGTGTGTCTCCCTGTCAGTATTGTTTGAAACCCTGGAGGAGGGTGTTGAGGAGTGAGTGGGTGGGGTCTCGGTGGCTGCTAGCATCTCTCTGGCTTTCCTCCCTCCTTCCATCTCTCCCTCCCCCGCTCTATCCATCCCTCTCTCTCGCTCTCTCTCTCTCTCTCTCTCTCTCTCTCTCCCCCACCTCCTCCTTTCGTCCGAGAGCGATGAGGTAATCTCTGCCAGCTCTCTGAAGCATAGACAGTCAGAGTCAGAGGCAGAGAGAGAGAGCAGTAGCAGCCGTTCACCGGCTCTGTGCTCATACACTCTCGTACGTATCCTGAGTGTCTGTGTGTGAGTGTGTGCGTGTGTGTGTGTGTGTGTGTGTGTGGTTGTGTGTGTGTGTGTGTGTGTGTGTGTGTGAGCAACGAGGGGCATGACCCGGACCTTCTAGTGGACCCTAAGACAAAAAAGAGAACAGGATAGAGGGAGACAGGAGGAGGAAAAAAGGAAGCATGACGGAGAGATGCAGTCTGTGGAGCGCCCTGTCTGCGGCTGCTTGCTGCTTCTACAGGGGATCATTCATGCAGGTGCAGGAGTGTGTGTGTGTGTGTGTGTGTGTGTGTGTGTGTGTGTGTGTGTATGAGAGAGGGGGTTTAAGGACAGGTATGGGATTGCATGACATCATCATGCATGTTCATTGCATCATTAATGATTTTCAGCATGTTAAATACTCAGTGTTTGTTTGATGTGTACAAGTCTGTAGATGTTTCTATGTGTGTGTGTGTGTGTGTGTGTGTGTGTGTGTGTTATGGCACTGTTCTTGTGTTGTGTTGTTGTTGAGCACATCCACACTTGCATTTCTGATGATGATGATGATGATGAAGGTGGTGGTCTCACAGCGCTGAGTGTGTGCAGGCTGGACTCAGTGGAGTGTGTTGTCATCCTGTGGTCATGTAGTGGGTTGTAACGGAGCTCGAGGCTCAGCTGAAACCGGAGAACGCATCAAAAACGCCAAGCTGGAGGTCATGCTTTAGTTTTCAGAGAGGAGATATGGTTTCACAGATGCTGATCCCAAATCTGTCCGAGCCTGACACGCGATCCTGCACACACTTTTCAGCAGCAAGGTGGAGGATTTATGGAGAATTTAGACTCATTAATCCTAAAGTATTTCTAGATAATTCACGTGAGTGCGAGAAAGTGTGCTGTAGTAGTCAAAACTGAATAAGTTTTATTCTTGCTCACACAGGACTTAAAAAATCATTCGGAGTACTCACTCACTCACTTATTCAATCTCTCACTCAATCACTCACTTACTCTCTCACTCACTCACCCACTCACTCACTCTCTCACCCACCCACTCACTCACTCACTCTCTCACTCTCACCCACTCACTCACTCTCTCACTCTCTCACCTCTTCACTCACTCTCTCACTCACCCACACACTCACTCTCTCATCCACTCACTCTCTCACTCACTCACTCTCTCACCCCTTCACTCACTCTCTCATTCACTCACTCACTCTCACCCACTCACTCACTCTCTCACCCACTCACTCACTCACTTTCTCACCCACTCACTCACTCACTCTCTCACCCACTCACTCATTCACTTACTCACCCTCTCACTCACTCACCCACTCAACCACTCACTCTCTCTCTCACCCCTTCACTCACTCTCTCACTCACTCACCCACTCACTCACTCACTCACTTACTTTCTCACCCACTCACTCTCTCACTCACCCACTCACTCACTCACTCACCCACCCACTAACTCACCCACTCTCACTCACTCTCTCACCCACTCACTCTCTCACTCACTCACTTACTCACCCACTCACTCTCTCACTCACTCTATCAGTTACCCACTCACTCACTTACCCACTCACTCACTTACCCACTCATTCACTCACTCTCTCACCCACTCACTCACTCACTCACTCACTGTTAATTTCTGGATTCTGATTGGTCAGAAGGTGTTGATTAATTTTCTCTAACAGCTCTATGACCTTTGTGAATTTGGCACTCATATGATGAGAAAATGTATAAACGTGATTCGATTCATTTGCATATCATTTGTGCACTTGTGTGCAAGCAAAATAAAAATTTGTGCTTAAACAGTTTTAGAGAAATTAATTGTTAAATGTTTTAATAGCTGTTAAATTACTAACCCGAACCCTAACTTAAGAAATAATCATGCACATATGTTTATTTTGAGTGCACAAACATCATTTAGCTTTGTTAGGTGTGTAATGTCACTTCATTAAAACTTTGAATGGTTAATTTCTGCAAAACCTTTGAGCACAAAGTTTTATTTTGCATACATACATGCTCTAATCACAATGCTAGCTCTATGCTATGGTTTCCATAGTAACAGTTCATTCACAGGGACTTTTACTTACTCTGAAGTTCCACATTAACAGATTTAAAAACATGTTGTGTTAGGTTTTTGTATGGAGAATAAATGTTTATTCTTCAGTCTCCAGTGTCTGTGCGTTGTAAAACTGTAACTTGAAGTTTTCTTCAGGAAAGAATTCTGACAATTTGCATTTTTTTTGTTCGATTAAGACAAACAAAGATTAAGATTTTTATTTTTTATTAAGATTAACTTTGAGGGAGAAAAAAGATAGAAAAAAGGTGATGGACTGTCCATATCTGCTATAATCTAATAATGGTGCTTCTTAACATTAAATGCAACTACAAACGAATGAAAGTACAATGTCTCATTCTGTAGTAAATGAAAGCTGTGGTTGTAAACGGCTGTGTTATAGGAGAGGAATAAATTGCACACTATAGGAAAATATAGTGTGTGTGTATACATATATATATATATATATATATATATATATATATATATATATATATGTATGAATATCAACTTCATGGTGGTAACAGTAACTCTTCATCTCTCACAACAGCACAACATGGAGTTATAAATTAGTGCTTTATGTATAGTATTATTAATCCAGACAATTATATAATCCTCCATCTAGAGGAACCAATAAATGTTCTGTGTACACACTTACACCAGCATTCTTTCTAATCAAAATCGGGTAGTAGAATATGGGGCGCCATTTGTAAAAACAGTTTAACGTTAGTAGAACCTCTTTTAAAACACTAGGAAAGCCTCAACTAGCCAAGGAATGTTCTGTTAGAATATTAACTATATAGTGTTGTGTTATCCCAGTGGGTTCTGTTTCTCGTAATAATCTACAATCATATGATCAATAAGAGACCTTTGAAACATCATATGCATCAAATATTACAGTGTTACAATACATTTGAACCTACATCCTGTTACAGAGCACCAGCACAGGCATCTCATGTAGTAAACAGCTTTGTTTGTGACCAATTACGAACGTAAACAGTTCATATGAATGAAATCAGGAGAACCTTTAGAGTAATGTACGATTTTCTTTTCAGGAAGATATTCATCAGTAAATCTTTTAGAGCTTTAAAAACTCTTATATAACGTCTCCAACGTCTCTCACTTTTCTTCAGGAAGTGCTGATTCCACGCTTGGCTTCGTAAACCTAATAAATTGATCTCGCTTGTCGTTCCTCTCTCCAAAACAAATGTGCCAAAAATGACTCAGCCATCCACAGTGTGCTTTTAAGAGGACTTTAGGATGCAGCTGTAGGGAGGAGGCTCTATTTCAAATCGCTACTCAGTCGATTTGCTTAAAAATCCACTTATGGTGTCCATATGCACCAAAACAATGACATCATAGAACAGATAGAAAACATCACGTAGACCAGGAGCAGCATCACTATTTATAATAGCAGTGTAACGCAATAGACAGCTGTGGGTTCCGGGTGTGTAATGATGCCCCCACGGGTCCTGTGCAGTAATCTTATGCGTATGTAATTCGAGCCACCTGAGCACGACAAGTCTCAGCTGGAGGTTGGTAATGGGGTTTTTGGTCGATGTTCACAGCAAGAAACAGACACACAGGAGAGAGAGAGAGAGAAAGAGAGAGAGAGAGAGAGAGAAAGAGACAGAGCGCAAGAGAGAGAAAGAGAGAGAGAGAGAGAAAGAGAGAGAGAGAGAGAAAGAGAGAGAGAGACCGAGAGAGGGAGGCTTTGTGTCCTTTAGGCGTCACAAAGCCACTGACTCAGTGGAGCTGAAAGATTGTTTGGGTTTTTCTAGTCATTATTCTAGAGTACAAACTGCATGACTGGACCCGGGACATTCTGATTGGTCATAAAGTGTTGATTTATTTTCTATAACAGCAGCTCTGACACTAGTGCAGGTTTATTTTAATGCACACGTTCTAATACGTTACCGTTTCTATAGTAACAGATCATTCACAGGGATGCGTATGCTCTACATAAACATATGAAGCAGTTATGGAAGGAGTCTCCAGTGTCAGCGCTTGGTAACAGCCATAGGTAAAGATGTAAAAGATGAAAAAGATTTTTTTCAATCTTATTAAATTAAGTAAGAGTCTGTTTCAATTCAGTTCCATTTTATAGCACTTTTAACAATGGTCATTGTCACTAGGCAGTTTTACAGAAATATATAAATTCCGGTTATAAATTTTAAAGATATGAATTTATAAATGTACCCCTAATGAGCAAGGCTGCGGCAATGGTGGCAAAGAAAAACTCCCTGAAACAACATAAGGAAAAAACCTTGAAAGGAACCAGAATGAAAAGGTCATCCTCCTTTGGGCGACACCGGATAGTGCGATTACATATAACTCGCTTCTATAACTGTGTGTTTTATTGTCAAAAGTACAGTTGTGTAGGCAGGAAATTGTAGCTGGTAAGGTAATGACTGTTTCTAGCTGCTATAATGTAAGTGAGAACAGGAACTAACTTGTTTCTCAGATGTTCCACTACCTCAAATGTGACTATGGATGGATAAAAAGTACAACATGACCTTTTTCATTAAAAATGAAATTTTTCATGTATTCTGCTATAAGAGGAATAAAACACTTTACAATGTAAGACTTTGCAGTCAGTAGAGAGTTGTTATGGTTTAAAATGAGCAGTTCGCAGGGTTAAAGGTCGTGCTTTCAGTGTTTCTGTTTTGGGATTTACACTCTCAATCTTCTTATTGCTGGAACAAAAGTTTCTCAGAGTGACGGCTCCTAAACTAAGTTTCGAGTTTGCATGAAGTCTGTGTTGTGGGTGTTTAGTGCTCGGAGCCGTTCTGTGCCTCATTAGAAGAGTAAATGTGTGCAGGGAGTATTCGGTCCATTGCATTGTGTCTCTGCTTTGATGCCAAACTCCAAATCTTCCATCTGCCTTTCTGTGCTTGCACTTAATCCCTCTATTCAGTTTCTCCTCTGTCACCCCACTGCCACATTTTTGTGTTCAGGATGGTTCAGGATCCATTACCCTATTATCCTGTACTTAAATTAGCATTGCTCGCCTTTTTATTTTAGCGTTTGAGCCAGTGTTTTAGGGCTGGATGAAGTACTCTAGAGATTGCAAGAATAACAAGGTGTACAGGGTGCAATTTAACAATATTTATGGCATCTTTTGCATTTTTTCCCTCTTGCTATCTCTTCCTTCCCCTAATGCATTTGTGGCAACACTATAAAATAATATAATATTCTATTACTGTAATAAAAGTAATATGGCTTTCCATGGTTTCAGCACTTTTCCCTTCCTCTCTCTCGCTCTCACTCTCTCTCTCTCTCTCTTTTTCACTGCATTTCTTGAAAATCCTCTTTGGAGTCAGTGTCGTTTCCCTCCTGGAGGCTGTGACGATGACGGCTGAACGTCAGTTTACAGAAAAGTTCAAGAGTAAATCTGTCTGAGAGAGAGAGAGAGAGAGGAAGAGGGAGAGGTTATCCTAATTACACACTGCGCTTTTCTCTCCTAATGAGCCACCCTAAACTGTAAAAACTCCCTCTGTTCAGGCTTCATTCATTCAGGAGAGAGTGAGTGAGGAGGCCTGTTGGTTTTGATGAACGCCGCATAAAGCTCAGGAAAGCCCCCGAGCTGGGATTAGCATTCATTCGTTTTGTGCCTAGCACTCGAGTTAATTATGTTTGCTCTTCTCAGCCTGATGTACAGAAGGAGGACTCGAGAGCGCAGATTTGAAGCTCGGATTCACGTCTGCGGTGACATTAGCCAGGTGATACTGTGTGTTTTAAATAGCGGAAGAGGAATCCAGTTAAATGACTCCTGCTTGTTTGTTTGTTTGGTTTGAAGCAGAAGTTGATGATGTGGTGGGCGAGACTTCATCGACTAAAGCTTTCAACCAATTCACTTGATCAAGTCTTCTTTACTTCCTTGCAAGATAAAAAGTGATTGTCCAAGATGGTAGCCACAAAAACATTGCCGATGTTTACAAAATATATTTTGTGTGAGATCTCAGCTAACAAAAAATATCATCAGAATGTTGAGTATTTAAAAACAGGATTTTATTTAATACTTAAAAAAGCAATCCAGGTCAAAAATTATGAGTGCTGTTATGATTCACAACAATCCTGTAATACTATTTCACACACAAACATACACGGTACCCGAGCTCAGATAAGTCCCACCTTGAAGTAGGACTCATGATCATGCAGGGAAGTCTTTTAGCTTCAACAACACCTTGTTTTTTAGCTTACTTGCTACTTTCAGCTTTGTGATGTGATTCGATCTCAAAGAACAAAGACCCAGTTATACCTTGGAGTTGCATCGGTGAACTACAAACACAAATATAAAGCACAAAACAGCCAATGTTAGCAAGCTAACTGGCTAATGATACCATTAGCACACTAACTAAAATCTGACCACTTGTTAAATATAAAACAGATATATTTTTCTCCTTCATGTGGTACTGTGGTTTGGGACACAGCTGAATGTGTATTATTTGCTTCTCCTGGCCATGCAATTAATATATTATAAATATCATTCTGTGAATAACTTGCAATAGCGTTTTTCTACCACAGAGGGCAGCAATCAAAAATCTTACATCCTGCAGCTTTAATAAGAAAATAAGGTTTCTACATTGTTGTAACAAGAATAATCACACAGTGTGATAACAATCCTACAGCTAAAATATTGCAGCGACTTTGTAGTGAAGTTATATAAACACGTTCAAAGAAGAAAACTGAAAGCTTGACAGATTACTCGTTCTTTGAACCAAAAGAAAGATTTGGCTGACATTTGAGAAGTGAGTGAAAGTTGTATAAATGTGATTGTTGTCTTGTGCTTTAAGTCTCACCCTGTGAATCTAAAATCAGCTGAACCTTGAGCTTCAGGTGAACATTAAGGTTTGGGTGGAGTTTCCCAGATGATCACTGTTAAATGGTCGAGCGAGCATTACATTGAACACTCTCTCTCGTAGATAAAATGATATTAATGATTTTAATTATATTAGCGATTTGAGTGTCCCTGTAATACTTTCCAAATACTTTTCTGGCTGTGGATTAGAAAAGTGGTGATGATGGTGATGGTGATGGTGGTGGTGGTTTTGTCAGTGATTTTGGTTCAGGAAAGAGATCAAAGGGAGAGATGTGGTGTCGGCGTGACCATCACAGCCCTTTTGTGCTCTAAGTGTCTTTAAAAGACCAGAGGAACAAAAGATCAGAGAGACAGAGAGAGAGAGTGGTAGACACAGAGAGAGAGAGAAGGACAAGACAGAGGTAGAGAGAGAGACAGAGACACAAGAAGACACAGACAGATAGACAGACAGACAGATTGAGAGACAGAGAGACACATACAGATATATGCTGAATATAGAGAGCGACAGAAAGAAATGCAGAGAGAAACACAGAAGTAAGAGATAGAAATATAAAGAGAGAAATAAAGAGAGCATGACAGAGAGACAGACAGAGAGAGAACGACAAAGACAGATAGACTCAGAAAGCGAGAGCTACAGACTGAGACATAGAGATAGAGTTAGATGCAGACAAAAAGAGAGAGACAGGTACAGAGATCAGAGAGAGAGAGAGAGAGACTGAGACCAATAGACAGAAATGGAGAGACAGACACAAAAGAGAGAGAGAGATAGGTAGAGAGTGATAGAGCAAGATAGACAGAAAGATAGACAGTCACAGAAAGAGAGACAGACAGAAAAAGAGAGGCTGTTAACTCATCTCTCAGCCCAGCTGTATGTCTCTGTCTCTGTTATTTCTTCTCCTCTTCCCCTGATCTTCTCCTCCTCCAATCATCTGTCCATCTTTAAAGGTCAGAATGAGAATGTTACCACATGACCAGGTCTCTGTATCTCAGCTAATCATAAAATGATAATCATTTCTAGTTAAAGCATCATGGAGCGTCACTCAGCAGTCTGTAAAGATGTAAAACCCCAGTGTTTTTGTGTCCGAGTTACAAGAGCTGTCTCTGACTTCAGACACAGAAAGGCACCATTGTAGATCCACTTGACCTCAGGGTCCGGCTCTGACCTCTGAGGTCACTCAGGAAATTGGTTCCTGTGCTCATTGCGTGGATCAGAGGCGCTTCTCCTGTGTCTCGCTGCGTGTGTACTGCTACAGAAGACAGGCTTTAATCAAACGAGCAGTTAGTGAACTTTATTAAACTTGTGTTTTGGTCACAGAAAGGCAGCATGACTTCAAGAAGCTCAGTGAGGCTGGGACGAGTCAGGAGGATCAGACAGGCATGAACACGCACGCGGAGCACGCACACACCTCACGCAACTCGCTAACACAGCTTTGTAGGGATGAAGGCTTTCATCCTTGGACCGTTTAGATGTGGTGAGCTTATATTTTGCAAGGACGTTCACTACATTTATAGATACAGACTTTTTATTATTACTTTCATCCAAAGCAACCTTCAAGCAAGGCAGATTAAATTCAAAGCAGCTGAGCTTTAGCAGTTAACTGAAAAAGATTTCTATCAGCTTTTTTCTCTCAGCAAAGTCTGTCTGTCTATCCATCCATCCATCCTTTCATCTATCCTTCCATTCATCCATCTATTATACCAAAGCATTGAAGAAGTCCCTGTCATTATACTGTAACATGTATATGACTAGAATGAAAATAAAATTGTTAACTCCATGCACTCATCTATCTATCCATGCATCTGTCCATCCCACCATTCATTCATCCATCTAGTCATCCATTCATCCAGCCATCCCTACATCTACTTAGCAGTTATGCACTCCACTTGCCCATCCATTCATCCATTTAGCCATCCATCCACTCATTTATCCACTTGTTCACCCCTTTATCCATTCATTCATCCATCCATCCACTCATCTGTCATTCTGTCTACTTGTCTGTCCATCAGTTCATCCACTCAATCCACTCATTCATCCATCCATCCCTTTATTCATCCATCTCTTCATACATTCATCCATCTATCCAACCATCCTCTCATCCATGCATCCAATTGTCCATCCAACCGTCCACCTATCCATCCATTCACTCATCTGTCCATCCATCTACTTGTCCGTCTATTTATTTATCCAATCCCTCAATCCACTCACCAATCCATCCATCCATCCATTCAACCATCCTCTTATCCATGCATCCACTTGTCCATCCATCCACCCGTTCATCCATCCATCAATCCAGCTATCCACTCGTCTGTGTATCTATCCATCCGCTCATCCATCCATCCACTCATCCATGCATTCCACTTGTTCCTTCCTTCTTTCATCCATCCATCCATCCATCCACTTATCTCTCCATGCTTCTTCTAATGTGTCAATCCATCCAACTACCCATCCCCTCATTCATCTATCCATTTGTCTAGCCATCCATCCATCTACTAAAAGCGTATTTTATGTCAAAGGCATCAACATTTGATGCTTGTATTAGACCCCATGCTTGAACTGCTTTTCAAAGCCCACCCCAAAACCCCCCACCCTCCACCCCTATGCTTTATTACCCCTCACTTTGCCATGAATGTGCCAGATTTACTGGTTGATGAATAATAAATAATCAAATGTATTATTTATTGCTCCAAACACAATAGATCATTTGTGGAATAAAATAAAATGAAGCCAAACGTTGTTAATAGTAAATGCACAGCACTGAAGAAATGGAGGCGATTCGCAACAAAAGCTCAAGATTGTAAGAAATAAAACTTTACGATGATGAGAGATACGCTGGATAATTATTGTAAATGAATTCTCATGTGCTGTGCCTCGTGGACGTGACGAGATAACACGCAAGAAATCCTCACAGAAAAGAAGAAGAAGAACGAGGAGATTGGATTAGTAATCGTTGTTGGAGGCTATTTGAAGCGTGTAATCTCCAGGTTTTTATTGTAGAGTAAATTAAATTAACCCAGATTTTTGTCTCTGTGTGTGTGTGTGTGTGTGTGTGTGTGTGTGTGTGTGTGTGCGCGTTTGTGTGTGTGTGTCTGTGTGCGCGTTTGTGTGTGCGTGCGAGGGAATGGCTTTGTCCCGTATCTGTGTACTGCAGTCAAGAGGGGGATCCAGCATCAGCGGCTGTGGGAAGAAGAGCAGGAGGAGGAGATGTGGTGTGTGTGTGTGTGTGTGTGTGTGTGTGTGTGTGTGTGTGTGTGTGTGAGCTAAGATGCTCAAGAGACACACATCCAGATGGAGCCATGGCAACAACAGAAAACAACAATGACATCATGTACAGGGTGGAGAAAGAAAGAGAGCGAGAGAGTGTGTGTGTGACCTCACCCAATACACCGAGGTGTCCTTAGATCATACACACACACACCATGGGAAAGGGTGGAGGGTGAATATTTTTTGTGGATATTTGTGTGCATGTGTATAAGTGTGTGTTTTTTGATCTAATGAGACCTCAGTGAATTGGGTGAGGATGCACACACACACACACACACACACACACACACACACACACACACACACACACGAACACACACATATACAGAGCATTGGAGAGTGTGGAGGGGGAATGTTTAGACATTTATGGGATGCCTGTGTGTGTGTGTGTG
>JAQQZX010000009.1:20970260-20984394 GCA_030068355.1 Notoglanidium maculatum
ACACACACACACACACACACACACACACACACACACACACACACACACACACACACACACACACACACACACCGTGCTCCTGTATCTGCTTCTCGAGTGTCTCAGGACTTTCATCCAGAAAGAAGTCAGGAAGCAGTGGATGGCCTGAGTGAAACAAACAAAAAACAATAAAAAAAAAAAAAAAAATCAACATGAATGTCAAGTACCGTACAAGATGAATTTAAAGCACGTTGCGGCGTCTGAAGCGCGCTCACCTGGCTTCACGGCGTACACGTCGAAGTCTTTAACGCCCTCCTTCTTGAGGATGTCCTCGTCTATGATGAAGTGTCCTGTGTAGCTGACGGGTTTGCTGAGGATGGCGTACGCAGCGTCGGCCATGATGTCCACCTTCCTGCACTGTTTCTCCACGCCCGCTCCCCCGAGCATCTCCATCGCCGCTGTCTGAATGGCTGTCACATAAAAACGCAATCATGATGCAGGATTTCTAAAGCAGACTGCAGCACACGCTCACCTGTCCTGGGACAACAGTAACTCACCTGTACGGGGCCATAGCGCATTAACAGCAATGGAGCCACGGAATTCTTCAGCCATTCCGAGGACACACATGGACATGCCGTATTTGGCCATGGTGTAAGCTGTGGGCGGGCACACACACACACACACACACACACAGTTACAGTATATAAGAGTTAACGCTTGGAGTATAGTACGAGCCTGGCGTCCCCAGGTGAGGTTCTTACCTGTGTGGTTCTTGAACCAGATGGGGTTGAGGTTGAGAGGAGGACTGAGGTTGAGGATGTGAGGGTTTTTACTCTTTAACAGATGCGGGACGCACAGTTTAGACCTGAAACCAGTGAAAATGATTCATGCAACAGAAATTCTGTAAACAGAGAGCTTAACGTGACTCACCATGCCATGTGGTGATCAGTCTTTCAGCTCTTTCTTTTACAATGTTTTTATTGGAAACAATATGAAGTATACAACGAAACAGTGACAGAATAAACATTTAAAACATTCTCCATATTTTCTTTTTGTACTCAAAGTACAACAGTACAGGATTCCAAACTTCTAAAATGTTTTGACTGCTCCTCTAATGGACCACTGGATTTTTTTTACTTTGAGGAAAAGCACCAGGTCTTTAATCCAGTCTGAATCTTTAGGTGGATCCGTTAGTTTCCAGTTCAACAAGATTCCTCTCGGAGTGAACAGCAAAGCAAAGGCCAAAACATCTTTTATTTAGTTCATTTTATTTTAGTTCTAGGTTGAATTTCTATCTTGAGAGCTTCTGACAACGTTTTAAACACCATGAACCAAAGTCCAGTACGCTTAGGCCACTCCCACAACATGTGGGCCAATCGATCACACCTTTCATCCACACTAGTGTACAACTTTACCAACCTGGCTTTGGGTACGATCAATAACCTTAAACTGGATCAGCCCCAGTCGAGCACAAGATGTCGTCCCATTAATTCCGAAAAGGAAAATTTTTTCCAAAGTACACCCTGGAATTTCAATTCCAACTTCCTCTATCCATTTAATCTAATCTTATCCAGTCTCATGTCTTTAAGAGCCATTATATTTACATGAATTGTTGAGATTAAGCCTTTGGATTGTACCGAGGATATAGAGGAATGGGGGAGAGTTTGCAAGCTTACGTTTTGTAGATAAGAAATGAAAGTTGGTGAAACTGCCATTGTTACAATGATCCTTAAGTTTATTAAGGCCCAATCCCTGGAAGTCCGTAAAAACCGAGCCTACTTTCACTGGAAGAAACATGTGAGTATTACAAACAGGGCCGTGCAGACAGGGAGAGATGCGTCAGTCTATAATACTGCCTAAACAGTGCCCAAGTCCTCAACCAAAGCTAAGAGAGATGAGGACAGACGAGGATTCGACTCCAAGTTGCACCAATCCGTCTCTGGGGTTTGTGTCCAGTGTATAATTTTTTAGGTTAGCAGCAAAGTAACAGTATATAAGATTGGGCAGGGCGAGGCCTCCTTGAGGTGTCTGTCTCTGAATTAATTCCTCAGGGATCCCAGGGTTCTTGCCATTCCATAGAAGCGATGATTTTATTTGATCTAGTGTTTGAAAAGTAGATTTCGAGAGAAAGACACTGGAATAAGTATAGACATTTTGGCAACACTTACATTTTCACACATTTAATTCTGCCTACCAGGGACAACTGAAAAGCGTTCCATTTTAAATGTAGAAACTAGGAGTGTAAAGAAAAACATACAAAACAATCAGAAAGATCGGGCCAGAAGTCTGCGACAGAGCCGTCTCCCGTCGGAAAACCTACATCCAACTCACCTTTAGCAACTGGGTTTTCCATTTTTCTTTTAGGCAAATCTATAGAATAGAGTTTGAACATTTTAACTCCACACTGTGGAGTTCAGCAGGAGAGTAAGGATCGCTTTATGAAATTAAAATGACTGTATTAAAACACTTTAATGTAATATACGGACGAAGCAAAGAACCAGGATTAAAGAAACACTGAATTTAACTTCAAGGAAATTTCCACTGACTTCTCAATATTACTGCAGTATTAATTTAGTAATTTATTTCATTTCAAAAATGCATTGCAGTTGAAGTTATTACCAAAAAATTGGTTATGGATCAAAAGAGCCAGATGCCTTACAGCGCTTTCATTTGAATTCGTCCATTTGCCAATTCTGAATCAGAGTGAAAATGATTCCTTTGATTTCCTGTTTGAGGTCGCGGTATTTTGCGAGGATGAGAGTTTTGCAGGGATGTTTTCAGCCATGTTCGCACCCACCACAAACATTTGTTTGCTTTTTTGTTTGTTAATCATGCGCAGTATGAAACCAGACCAAACAGGAAATGAGTCAAAAGAATCAATTTCGCTCTGACTCCGACTCCTCGAAGGGACGACCAGGTCCTGGCAGAGGGTTTTCTGACTCCAGCACATTTTTGTGTGTAAATGTCCTTCCTGCTTTCTGTATCTTGTTCTAAATGTCAGCGTTCTCTCTATGGCTTCACTGTATAATAAACGAAATCTCTTGAACATATTTTTTATAAGTTAACAGGAGTCATCAGATATGAATTATAATAACGTAACATGAATAAAACGGAGCGTAACTCAGTTAAAACTCACGTCAGATACGTTCCTCTCAGATTGATGCCCAGCATGAGGTCCACTTTCTTCATGGGCGTGTCCAGCGTTCCCGTCAGGTTAATGGCGCTGGCGTTGTTCACCACGATGTCGATCCCTGTAGTCACGGTAACAGCAGATCATTGAATAAAAAGAAGCTCTCCTTTCTTCCCCTCCTCAAGTTAGAGGTCTGTGTCCGTCTGTTGCTCACCTCCGAATTTCTGCACGGCCTTTTCCACCGCCTCGCTGACCTGCTTCTCATCACGAACATCCACGACACACGGCAGAGCTTTACCTCCTGCCGCTTCAACTGAGAGAGAGAACGCCAACGGTTAAAGCCTCCTTACACCAAAACACTGTCTAATAGAAACATGTTTACTGATGCGGTGTTTATTCTTTGTAATGTTAGACACAGGGCTGGGCGAGACCACACACACACACACACACACACACACACACACACACACACACACACCATGATATTTAGCTCATGTAAATAAAAAAATCTAAAATATTCTTATTTAATGTCTCCAAAGATAAATTGCATTTAAAATGTATTTTTTAATTATTTAAATCATTTTAATAAAATATCATAAAATAAAATAATGTTTAATATTTAATTTGTCATTTAAAATTTAAACATACTTATTATTATTACCACTGTTTTGCATTATTCTATTAAAAACACACCAAAATACTGATGACACTACTGATGCTTGTTAATGTAATTTAGAGTAAGCATTATAATGAATATTAATGAGTGTATTTATATATTGATGTGTGTAATGTTATAGTGCTACAGCCAAAGAGAAAACCTTAGCAATAGCTACTGTGTGTGTGTGTGTGTGTGTGTGTGTGTACGCTCGCGTGTTCATATCACATAAAACGAAAGAACAATTAAAATGATAAAAGTGTTGTATTTTTAAGAAAGTGCAGCACAAGAATTTACATCTACATGTGAATGTACTGCCCATGAATATGTGCGCAAAAGTTTTGGCACCCCTGGACAAAAAAATTTCATATATGGATTTTGTACATGAAATGAAAACACTTTTCCATGAAATAATTCTGTAGATTCAAAAGGACATTTATTAGTTATTTGCTGAATTGAGCAGACTGAACAACATAAAGTCATAAATGAACCATGCGCAAAAGTTTAGACACCCTCCCAGCTGGTCTCAGAATTTCACTGGTTCGTTATTAAAAAAATAAACAAATCAGAACAATATTTTGACCAGCAAAAAGTAAAACAAAGTGAACTTGATTCTGACAGTTCAACACATTAAGTCAGGTCTTTTTCACCATGGGCGGAGATAAGAAATTTGTGCTTTAAGTCAGCAGAGATTGCAGAAATAAAAATCAAACTGTGCTGCAAATAAGAATTTATTTATTTATAAAAACTGCCCACATCACTGTGACCGAGATACTGTGTGCATTAAAAGGTTCTTACTCTCCTCGGCAGCCGTGTAGATGGTTCCGGGCAGTTTGGGGTGCTTCTCAGCAGTTTTGGCTGCGATCACCACATTGGCACCATCTCGGGCAGCTTTCAGTGCGATGGCTTTACCGATGCCTCGACTCGCTCCCGTGATAAACAGGGTGTAACCGGACAGCTTTCTGCAACAGTGCATGGGACAGGGGTAGACACTTGAAAATTAGAAATAAATAAATACCAAAAACAAAACTTACAGTAAATTTTGTTACTTAGATTTACATGTACACTCTTAGAACATACTGTCAATCCAGTACCTACATGGTTCTCCTAGAGCTTTTAAGTTATGGATTTTACATTTACAAAACCGAACCCTGGAGGAATGCACGCGTACTGGCAAAGAAACTAAAGTAGGACAAAAGTCACTGACATGTCACTGCACTGGTGCATGCATGGCTAATTTAGAACAAAGGTCACGTGTTACAGAGGTTTCTAAAAAAAGCATTTATCAAACACGTGCATTATATTCATTAATCAAATCAGATATCAAATTTTAGAAGCAAATCAGACTTAATCATCTGTTTTGTTAATAAACTGCTTAGAAAGTTAGTTCGCCCTGAACGCATTGACAATTTAACATCTACAAGGTCAAGCTCAAGAAAACACCTGGAACAGCTGTTTAAACGGAGTTCAGAAGGGTAATAAGCAGCTTATAGCGCAGTAATGTGAACTTTAGCCGTGTTTTAGTTTAGTATAGTATCTAAAAGCCGAACTCACCCTGTGTTCTGCAGCATCCTGCACTTTATCCGCTCCTCACACCGCTTCAGAGTTCTCAATTTAACCTTATTAGTGCTGAACCTCGGTGCCGCAGCTCACAGGTCACCCCCTGCCCTGCCCTTTAGAACGATTTATTATTATTATTGTTGTTCAAGCACGCGCTTTTACTTCCGGTACAGCTTCTTCGTTGGTGGGCCAAAACCCGGAAGTACGGAAGAACAATGTCCTCGAGATGTCGATTAGTTTTTGTTTTACTTGGATACATTTCAGAAAAATTAAATTAGAGGAAAAAATTAAAACGCTTTAGGTTTAAACCCAACAAAATTTATTTTCCTCTATCTTTTCAGTGGTACAACTCTAGCGCCATCTGCTGGATAAACTTCCCTTCTTCGTCTTCTTGTTCTTTAGTATTTATTCATATTCAATATAAATAATATTTAATTTAGATAGATAGATAGATCACTACTGATTCCCGAGCGATTGTTTCACACATTACAGCACAAATAAAAGTATTCAGAATAATAAAAAATAAACAGTGGAGCGTGGAGGGGGCGTGATATGTTTTCCAGGATGGGTGAGAGTTTTAGTGTTCTTCTTTACATCAGACCTGTCCAGGGGGCGTCCCAGGACTCAGACAGCCTTCTGTATCAGTGTGTTGAGCTTCTCCAGATCTCATGCATGTTCAGTTTTTGCACAGTTAAGATAGGAAGGATGATGATGATAATAATAATAATAATAATAATAATAATAATAATAATAATTTATTTTGGTTGTGAATAACCATATAGAGTAATGTGTTATTTACAAATTTGGTATTTCAGATATTAAGAATGACATTAAAAAGAGACTAAAAAGAAGGTTTCTGGAGATTATCCATTTTGTTGTCTAAAAGAATAGTGGAAAATATATCACAAATACAGCTAAAGGTTAGTGTAAAATAATATTTACCCTAGCAGGTACAGAATGCACATTATTCACATATCTATCTATCTATCTATCTATGTCTGTCTGGTTGCCTCTTTAGACTGTTATTGAACGTTAATGCATAGTCCGTGTCGATAGAGGGCGCTATAGTTACCCTACTGTAAATGCCCTCTAACATTTAACCCTCTTCCGGTTACTAACAAAAATTAGACTTGGCACATAAACAGTGACTATAGATTTTTTTTTTATCTTTTGTTTGATTGAAACTATAGTCTAGTCCATTAGAACATTCAACAATGTATTCGAATTATGACGTGTGTGTGTGTGTGTGTGTGTGTGTGTGTGTGTGTGCGCAGGACTGCAGTAAATCCGGTCCAACTGGTGCAACAAGTTCCCACATGTTTCCTAAAGACTGAGCAGAATACAGCTTTGTGTCCTGTGACAGGGCAGGAACAGTGAGATGGGCTTATTTTTAAACCCTCTGAAACAAGAAAGAGTTAAAATGTCAGCACACACACACACACACACACACACACACACACACACACACACTGACGAGCGACTGCACTTCTTTCGCATTTTCACAAATTGTTTATTGTTTCTACGTGGAATCGGTTCCTTGAAATGATTCATTCGGTTCATTACAGTAATTAATCAGTGTGTGTGTCCTGTAGTTCTCACGCGCGCGTTGTTCATAAACATTCATGCAGAGCCCACTCAGATTAATCCGTGCATCACACACTCCATCTATTAGCTCTTATTATTTTTTTATGTTTATTCTCAGTGCATTATAATGTCTGCTATTCATCTCTGATCAGCATAATCCTCTCAAAACCCCGTGCATGCGTGTTGCAATTCTTTAAAAAAAAGAAAAGAAAAAAAAAGGTGTGTCAGCTTGGAGAGGAGGAGGCCATTTTGTAGTGAGCATGCCAGTGTTGTTTGTGCGTCAGGAGCAGGAGCAGGAAGTGAAGTGCTGCCTTTGTGCTGATAGTGGAGTGAGATTGTGAGGCTGTGGGAGTCGAGCTGGAGTCCACACTCAGCTCTCAGCTCTGATCCTGCAGCGTTTTGTCCTCCTCCTCATGTCCACACTGCTGCTTCTCCTCGGCTCAGGCTGCTCTGCTCTGCAATGGATGGGTAAGTGTTGCCTTGTGTTTGTGTTGCTTTTCTCCTCTTTCCGCTCAGACCTTCAGGTGCTTTCTCCTGGTTTTGCATGCTGTATATTCCAGTCCAGGCCAGTGCGGCTCGCGGTGTTGTGTTTAATAGCCTGCAGTGTTGCATGGAGTCCCATCAGCCCCAGAGCAGAGTGCTGAGCGGAAACGGCTCCGGGCTTCGGGCTGTTTTGGGGTTTTCGGCCTCTGGATTCGACCTGAGGATTCACAGCTTTACATTATATCTATTTAGATGATTCCGGAAGACGGATAAAGACTAAAGCGGAAGTGTTTTGTAACATTCTGTGGCGCGCGCGCGCTCGTGTGTGTGAGAGAGAGATTCTGGGTGTAACGACAGTAAAGTTGTCTTTGAGGAAGTGAAGCTGCTCTCTGAATAAAACCACTAACCTGTAAACCTCTTCTCAAGCCTCAGGGTGTAAAACAAAAATAACATGTACAAGTTTATCTTATTTCCGGATTAATTGCATTTATTCAGCTTTTACACTAAGCTTGCTTGTGTTTTTCCCAGAGAGAATGTAATAAGCAGGCTGCCATTTTAAAGCCATTAAAGGGGCGTTTCTGTTTCTGTCCAGAACAAATCCACGGAACATCTTGGATTTAACACGTCCTCCTGTGTGTGTGTGTGTGTGTGTGTGTGTGTGTGTGTGTGTGTGTGTGTGTGATGATGATGATGATGATGATGTGACAGGATGGTTCCACAGGCGCCATGTTGCTTTCACATTCTGTTTTAAAAGGCGAATAGATGATGATTGTTTACAAGCGCGTGCGTGGGAAGTCGCGTGCGCGCGCTCGGTGGTGGTGGTGGGCGGGGCGGGAGGAGGGGAGCGCGCGCGCCACATTTTTAACTAATTGCTATTTATTTATTTATTGCGTTTGATGCAGAAATAATACAAACTCCTCATCAGAGCATGAAGCCCAAACTTTCCTTTGCATGAATCAGCCCAGAGGGGAACAAACCATTTTTATCTAAAAAATATATTAAAATAATAGTAATAATTAAAAGGAATCTAGCCTCAGCCAATATTATGCTTATGATGGTGATGATTTGCACAGGTATTTTAGATTTATACAAATGTCCTAATGTTATTAGCTGCATTAAAGCCTGCTCCTGCTCCATGTTCTCCTCTCTGGACTACACACACACACACACACACACACACACACACTCACTCTATACACTTTTTTTGTTTGTTTGGTGTTCTAGCCAATCACATCTATTCAATATTTAGACTCCAGCAAGCTCAGTTCCAGGTCTCTAATGGAACCTTTTCTATACACATCCTCTGAGAACCCTGTAGAGTGCTAGATTCACCCAAGTGCACACAGAATGTGGGCTGCTGTTCTACTGACACCGGCTACGTGTGAGTGTAATGGGAGAACTGAAAGCATTAGGTTATGTGCTTTGCTCTCGCTCCCTGGGGAATTCCAGGGTCAGATTGGAAGAAAATAAAATCCCTCTCCTTCCAGCATTAGACTGCGCACACAGCATGCAACAGTACGGGCTGGAACCTGCACACAGCCGGATTAATGATGTGTCTGCGTTTTAGGTGTAAATTCTTATTTTTCATCAGTTTAATAATTGAAGTCACGACCAACTCCTCTCTGAAGTTTAAAGTGTGTCATGTGTTTCCACACCTGTATACTTCACAGGTGTACTTTACTGCCGGTAACCCATGATGCATTGTGGCTAACGTAGTTTTAACAGAAGGATTGTCTGTGCTTTCATCACTCTTCATTTCTCCTCACAGGCAGCGGATAGCACAAACTACAACTAATTTTGTTAGCTGTTTAAGCTTCACTACCAGATTATTTTTTGCCGAAAGGTCGTCATGATGTTTAATGAAAGCAAAAGTCAGAAAATGTAGGATTGTTTTTGTAAATTAGAATAGAGGATTAAGGAACAGTTTGAAAGTTTGATGTGGTCCAGTCATATTTAGACTACTGGTCTTCATTTGTGTTTAGAGTTGATTGTGCTCTGAACAGCTGTGAGAGGAGAGGAGAGGCGATCCACAGCTGCACAGAGTTACCGAATACACATGTGATCTTAAAAGCCTTCAAATAATTACCATAGCCCCAACAATAACGGAACATGGTGAAGGGGTGGAATATATTACAGGCGTGGGCCGAGGGGGCGTGGAACCCGGCGATGGCGCGGGCAGGGGGAGGCGCGGAACCCGGCGATGGCGCGGGCAGGGGGAGGCGCGGAACCCGGCGAAGCGGATGCATCCGGTGCTTGTGAGGCTGTTGGGTAAGACTATGTTAGCTAATGTTAAGTGGCTTGTCGGAGCGTTTGGTCAGTTTTCACAGCTTTTGTGATTTTGTGTTTGTAACTGCTGTTGAAGCGAAGTAATCCTCTTCTTCTGATTATTGTGACAGCCTCTAACTGAGCATGCTACACTACTTTGTGTGTGTGTGTGTGTTGCTGCTGTGGTATAAATTTGAATCAGTGGATGAGCTCTTGCAGCAGAAGTTCTCATACCAAGGTGGAAGAAACAGCTCCTGAAAGTGGGCGTGGCAGAACAAGGTGAATCGAGCTGAATAACTCGGACGTTGCTGTGTGGTCTAATGTCGTAATCAGATGTATGGAACTGTGAGTAGCTGTAGGAGAGTGTGATGGGTTTAATGTAATCAGATATTTAATAATATATTTCTTGTTCTTGAGAGGAAGGAAATCTAAAAAAGTTAGTGTGTGTGTGTGTGTGTGTGTGTGTGTGTGTGTGTGTGTGTGTGTGCGTGTGCGTGTGCGTGTGCGTGTCAGTTATGAAGTGTGAGTGCTGGATATTGTGGTTCAGCTGAACCTGATCTGATCTCCTGCTTGCTCATCTGCAAACTGGCGGAACCTGTCCTCATGAGCAGTGTCCTTAACTCACAAGGTGACTGGCTAACATCCCGCTGAACAGGTGAGCTCTCAGATCTCCGCTCTGTCGAGTGTTTTCCGCGTCTCTCGTGTAGGAGCGCTGCAGTAGAACGTAGATCATCTAAAAGTGTGTCCGGTGGCGTTGGGCTGCAGTTTGGTTTCGTAACATGAATTAGCAATGACCACTCGCACGCAGCATTGTCCAGGGCTGAAACCTGATCGTGACTGGCGAGCGGTCTGGCCTGAGCTGCTCCCTGTGAGGCAGCGCTGCTGTTTTAGGCTCTCAGAGGGACAAACCCATGTGTTCCTGCCTATTTTGGGGAAGACTTTGTTATGGGTGTTGGAGAAAAGCGGGGGAGTCGAGGGGCAGGGATGTGCTCGCGGAATTCCCTTAATCTGAGTGCTCTCGGAGGCCTAAACAAACTGCACACTTCCTCTTTGTGAGTGACATCATCGAGTGTTGCAGCTCCACTTCCTGGAACACGAAGAGTGTAAACGAAGCTCAACGCTGCATGTTTTCAGTCTTGTGCAGGAGACGTGCAGATGAAGTGTAGAAACAGAAGCGATCTGTCCTGTTGGCAGCTTTGTTGATTAAAATGATATGATCTTTGTGCTGCATTGTTTTATAAACAGGTTAAACAGTCCAGAATGACGCTTCAGACCCACCCACTGCTTTACTGCTTTTATTGCATCACACAGTAGCTTTGGACGTGCGTGTGCGTGTGCGTGACGAACCATGACAGGTCAGCTTATGTTTAATATCAGGTAACTTGGTTTTAGCTTGCTAGTTTGTGTCTTTTTCTCTGTGTTGGTTGAGACGTTTTAATGGAGCTGAGCAGGTGGAGGTTTTGGCAACAGTGGAAGGAAAACTCGGAACAACTCGGAGCAGAAATTACAGTAATTAGAGAAATCACACTTAAATGCGGGTGTGTGTGTGTGTGTGTGTGTGTGTGTGTGTGTGTGTGGGGCAGCAGTGTGTTGTACACTGAAGTGGTTTTGGTCTTACAGGCTGCTATTAGATCAGTGGATCTTAAAGGATCTGTTTTCCAGCCTGGCAGCGTAGCAGTGCGTCTCTCCTGTCACATGATTTCAGCTCTAACCCCGAGTGCACAGCCACAGCCGATAACGCATTCATCTCCTGCGTATGTTCACGACAGGAAGCAGCAAGGGGAGGCGCAGCGAGGCGGGGGCCGGCAGCGGGGACGGAGAGGTGGGGGCGGGGAGAAAGAGAAAGAGACTCCTCACCTGCTGGGATTAAGGAGTGTTTAATATTAGCCTTGAGTTGGTGAATCAAAACATGGCTGACACTAATAACACTGAGGTCTGGGTCCGAGGTCCGGGTCCAGGTCTGAGGTCTGGGTCCGGTGGCTCTGCTTTAGAGTTACACACGTAAAAAACGGCCAGCGCACTCTGTACAGTTTTTATGTAAAAAACAAAAAAATGTGGTTTGAGAAGTGACGCAAAAAGACCTGAAGATCTCGGAGGTCGCGTGTCCAAGAGACCAGGAAGGAAATAAATTGAGCATGAAAAACAATGATTTGAATGAAATATGAGGTTGCTGCGAATAAAAAATACTCTTTTTAGGAAAAAGTTGACCTAAAACAGTCGTTGCCTTAAAAACCGTTTAAATGGAGGAATGAATGATTTCCTTTTCTCTCTTCTTACTGCAATTAATGATGGGATTCATTTAGACTTCATTTATTTGTTTGTAAATCAGGCATTTTTCCGGTTGGTAAAAGAGTGCACGCACAAGTTCCCGGCGCTCAGAGGTGGAACAGAAGACCCTGCTGGTGGAACGTGCAGGCGTGACTTGGTGATTACGGGGTGGGCGATACGGCAAACATCACATCGCGATACATAAACGCGTCCGTCATCTGCATCACGACAAATCAGAAAATACATTCTAAAAAAATAATAATTAGGCTGAAAAGAAACTGTTAAATACTATTTTAATAGCAATTTAATTTAGCAAACGAGAACTGGTTTGCTTAGCGGAGCTCCTTTACTTGTTCAGGTTTCTGGCGCGTGCGCGCGTCGGGGCGGGCTGTCGATGGCGATGTGTGCGTTTGCTGAGTGTATTCGCACGCAGGTCTTTAGATTGACTAACATCACGTCTGAGCGCAGTTTCACGTCTACGTGTCTGTCTGTTTCCCGTCTTTCCTCCCTGCAGTTTTATTTGCCAACTCTTCTGTGTGTCACGCCTTTTCCATGAACGGGATATTTATTTGTTTTTAGGGGAATAGGTGCACATTCTTCTATGCATGCGCCTCATATTTTTTGGCTTTTGCACCGTCCACAAATCGCAGCGTCTCATATGTGGACCACACGGCACCTTCCTCGTTCTAACAACCTTCTTTCCTGCGTGCGAGGTGTGACGCTCCTCCCTCGCGCTGGTGTTTAAGCCATCTCGTCGTTGTCCTCTCCGGGGGGTAAGGGGAAACATCACCCTGTTATCTCCAGCTTCATCTCCGACTCTTATGTGAGACGTTTCTCCTGCGTTTGACAGCGGTGAGCTTCAGGCTGCCTCTGATACAGGAAGCTCTGCTGCCCATTTCCTTCTTTTCTGCCATCTCACTTCCTGTTCAGCTTGAGAGAGAGAGAATGTGGAATGTGTCTCAGTGACTCATTCTTTCCATTTTCCTGAAAATCTCCTCCTGTTTTTTTTTTCCTAATTTATCCACTCAATATTCTGCACTGCGGCAGCATGGCATGATGCAGGGATCAATCAGTTAGACTTGATTCCAAAATTATTGGCATCCTTCAGGAGAACAGGTAAAGATGATTGGATAAAAAAATTTGCAAGCCCTTACTCCAAAACTAATTTGCGTTTCCTCTAAACAAATCGCTCTTATATGAAACATTGGTCCCTCAGAAATAAATAAATAAATAAACACAAACAAATCTGTGAAACATCTATTTGTGTTAAATTGCTCGCTGCATCTAATAAAAGCATCTGAATGTGAGGTGAAGGTAAATCTCAGACGGTTGCCCTGGCGGAGGCGAGTAATGGGTACAAAAATACAAAAGCTGTAAAAATACCATTAAACACAGTTAATGCTGCAATAAAAGCTTGAAAAGTCTGAAACGTTTACACATTAGCCAAAAGGAAGAGGTTTAAATGTCGTCCGAGGAGGAGTGGCTCAAGATGGCGCTGTCCTGCTCAGAGGGGGCACGGCATCGCCTGTTAGTAACGCGAGGGGTGCCAATAATTTTAATAGCACCGTTTTTCAGTAAGGTGTTTAAAATAAAACCATTCAGCTCAAATCTTACTCGTTTCCTCGGGTATGCAGATGTACTTCACCTCATCCTTCCTGTTCTTCCTGTAGGATGGGGGGAAAGAGGAAGAAAGAAAGGAGGGAAAGAAAGGAGAAGGGAAAAAGACTTCGTTATTTTATGTTAGCAAAGTGGCACAGGGAAAGAAGCAAAAAGATGGAAAAGAAGACTACAAAAAATGAAGGAAGAATTAAAATAGTAAGCAACAAAATGATGGAAGGAAAAAGATAAAAAGAAGTTGAGAAGCAGGGAAAAGGATGGAAGAAAGAAAATATAGAGAAAGAATTAAGGGAGAGATGAGGAGAAAAGAAGATGGGAAGGAAGGAAGAAGGTACGTGAAAGGAGAGAGAGGAAGAAAGAAAGGTTTTTCTTTTGTGAGGAAGGAATAATGAAAGGAAAAGAAATAGGAAGAAGATAAAGGAAGGTAAAAAGAAAGGGAAAAAATAAATGAAAGAATGAAGGAAAAAGATAAAAGGAAATGGAGATGGGAAAGGGGGAAGAACTCTCTCTCTCTCTCTCTCTCTCTGTCTCTCTCTGCCTCTCTCTCTCTCTCTCTCTCTCTCTCTCTCTCTCTGCCTCTCTCTCTCTCTCTC
>JAQQZX010000009.1:20993440-21005450 GCA_030068355.1 Notoglanidium maculatum
CCCGCGCCCTCGCTCACCCCCCCCCTCTCTCTCGCTCACTCTCGCACTCTCTCTCTCTCTCTCTCTCTCTCTCTCTCTCTCTCTCTCTCTCCCCCCTTTTGCCTTATTCCCTTGTAGTGTAATTGTTTATTTGCTTTGGTTGGTTGATTTTACTTCTGTTCTTTTTAAATATTTATTCTCTTTGTTTGCTTGCTTTAGCGGTCTGAAACAGTTTATCCACCAAAAAAAGAGAAAGGATTTATAGACTGATCTTTAATTCCCAAATCTTCAACAAAGTTGAACTGTTCAAATATGGAGTGTTGTTCGATATTCGTCCTGCGTTTTGGAGTCTTCACAATACCTCAAAGAGGAAATGTTTTTCAGATGTGCAAATGCGCAGTAATTCATTCTGTTAAATCAGAAATGCAGAGAATTTTTAATCGGGTTTTGTCTGGAGAATAGATGCAGAACTCTCATAAGAGCTCATAAACCTTCGTACAGATTCGGCTTTTGTTTTGTTAAAGAAAGAAAGAAATGTGTTTTTTCTGCATGATGTAGGTTTTTGGTGAAATGAATGCTTCTAAGCTAATGTTAAGCTAATGTTAGCTAGGGTTATAAACGTGGAAATCATGAAGAGTTGATTTCTTCCTGCATTTTTAATTGTTTCTCAATAATAATAATAATAATAATAATAATTCTTTGTGCTTGTGTTGCAGTGATAATCTGACGAGCCTGCTGCTTCTGCATTCCTGTGTGCTCACATTACCATGAGCAATTCCACTCCATCCACAGGTACGATGGCCCAACTTGTTCTCTTTCTCCCTTTCTTTCCTTCTGTGTTACTTTTTGCATGCCCACGTTTCACAAGCCAATCTATTCCTGATGGTTTAAACCAAAATCCCGCCCACTCAGTTAAAGCTACCACTTCACTCGGAAACGCGTCACATCATGGAAGCAAACTTCCATCAAGCCGCTTCTTTTTCTCTCTTTTCCCGTCTTTACCACGTGTTGGGGCTCTGGCCTAACTCCTCTGCACTTTATTAAATAGAATTATAATCAGAGCGCATTAATGAGCTTAATTTCCTGCAGTTTGGAGCTTTAAATGCAGTTATAGACTTTGCATTGATAGTTGTATAAGATGTACCTAAGAAAGCTGTAGTGTGCACACTGGGCTAATTGCTTTCTGTGCCAGCTCAAGCAGAGTGATGCTTAAAAAAAATGGCACCTTCGAGATGAATTAAATGTGGATTAAATGCTGGGAGATTTTGGGAGATCAGTGAATCAGCCACATGATCTGTGTCACGTGATCTGTGGTGATCTGCGATTGGTCTTTACTCTTTCCTGACGCATTTTATCGTGTTAGGAGCTGGAGTGACCTTTGTCTCTGCACGACGAAATACTTTAACAAATGTTGATGAAATCAGAAGAGGCCTTGAGACCCGGAGCAGACAAAACGATCCGCTCTCGCCTAAATACACCAGCTCACTGTTTTCCAAAACACAGCGAGGTGGCTGCGTTTTCACAGCAGACGTCCCTGATTGTACAGAGCGGCTCATCTAGACATCCTGAGTGCGCTCCAGCTGGGTTTTTATACCATGAAAGAGCAGCACTGGGGCTCAGGGTCGGCTGGGCCGCGCTGGTGCAGGACTGAAATTTGTTTTTCATTTTATAAAACATTTAAGACAAATTTGCTCATTTTCACCAATTGTTTCAGATTTCTGATGTAATTTCACCCCTTTTTTTAGTAGAATCTTTGAGGCGTGCGCGTGTGTGTGCATGCGTGCGGGCGCGCGTGTGTGTGAGGCAGTTTTTGGGTTGTGTTCTGAGACCTGTGTCTGTTCACGTCGCCACTGACATGCTTAAGGAATGAAAAAGTTGTGCGTGCCTCTTCTAAGGTCTGTATAAACATAGAGTTTTTTCCTCTGAGGGTGTGTTTAAATGCGTTTATCAGTTAAAAGTGTTTTATATTCTTCTTGATCTAACGGCTGCTTTTGATACAATTTCTCGTCGTATTTTGCTAAATCGTTAATCCTCTATTGGTATAAACAATTCAGTACTCCTATGGTTTACATCTTATCTCTCTAATCGTACTCAATTTGTACAGCTAAAGAACTTTACATCTGACCCTTCTCCTGTTAGTAGTGGTGTCCCTCAAGGTTTGGTCCTTGGTCCCCATTTGTTTATTATCTACCTTCTTTCTTACCTTCCTTATTATCTACCTTACCCCTAGGTAATATCCTTGGGAAATTTGGTATTAATTTTCATTGTTATGCTGATGATACTCAGCTTTATCTTTCAGCTAAACCCAATAGTGCATTTCCAGTGAACCTCTTCTGAAAGCAATACAGGAAGTAGAAGTTTGGTTCTCTCATAACGTTCTGAAATTAAACGGGTCCAAAACTGAAATACTCTTAGTTGGTACAAAGTCCACACTTTCAAAACTTAGCACCTTCTCTTTCCCTGTTGGAAGCGCATCTCTCAGCCCTTCCCCCCCAAGTTAAGAGCCTTGGGGGTATTTTTGATAGCACTCTCTCTTTTGTTCATATTAATAATATTACTCGGTCTGGTTATTTTCACCTTCATAATATTAACCACCTGCGACCGTCACTCTCTCTTAATAATGCAGCTATTTTGGATAACGCTCTTGTTACATCTCGTCTCGATTACTGCAATGCGCTCCTTTCTGGTTTACCTCACACATCTCTCAGTAAACTTCAACTGGTTCAGAATTCAGCTACTCGAGTTATTACTAGATCCACGTGTCTCTCTTCTATTACTCCTGTTCTCAAGCAACTTCACTGGCTTCCAATTCGTTCTCGTATAGATTTTAAAATTCTTCTCCTAACTTTTAAAGCTTTGCACAATCTGGGCCCACCATACCTCTCTGAACTCCTTGAACCATACTTACCTTCACGTGCCCTCCTTTCTTTTTCTGCTGCTTTTCTCTCTGTACCCTCTGCATCCCTATTCACTATAGGGCTAAGATCTTCCAGCTGCTGTGCTCCTCGGCTATGGAATGCTCTTCCCATTCAGGGAACTTTTAATACTGACGGCTCTCCTAAAATCAGCTGTTAAACCATCCCACTGTATAGCCTTGCTTACCCTGTTACAGTGTTCTGAATCGTAAGCCCTATAGAATAGAATAGAATGGAATAGATCTTTATTGTCATTGTCACAAGTACAACGAAATTTAAAGTGCTCTCATTCAGCAGCAAGAGCATACATACACACAGACAGTCAAACACACCGTCATTATAACATTCAACCCACATTTAGGCTTAGAGAACAAGCATCTGCACACACATACTTCCGTCATTGCATAGGTCATTTCACATACAGACTGCATAGATCACATTATATTTCCCTTTTTTTTCTTCTTCTTTTTTTAGCAGCGTTAAGAGTTGTTATTGCAGTTGGGTAAAAACTGTGTTTGAGTCTGTTTGTCCTTGCATTAGCTACTCTGTACCTTCTACTTGAAGGCAACAGTTCAAAGAGGGAGTAGCCGGGGTGTGAAGTGTCTTAAGATGTTCTGGGCTTTTTTGAGACACCAGGAGCTGTGTAGATCTTCCAGTATGGGGCAGCCAACAATCTTTTGTGCAGTATTGATAACCTTTTGGAGCACTTTCCTCTGAGCCACTGTACAGCTGGTGTACCAAATGCATATGCAGTATGTCAGTATACTTTTGATGGAGGCTCGGTAGAAGGACAATAGCAGTCTTTGTGTGCTGTTATTCCTCCTGAGTATTCTCAGGAAGTACAATCTCTGCTGGGCCTTTTTCAGCAGCTCAGAGGTGATCACGCTCCAGGATAGGCTCTCCTCTATGTGGACTCCCAAAAAACGGAAGTCTGCCACCGTCTCCACACAGTCCCCGCTGATAATTAATGGTGAACTCTCTGTCTTCTTTCTCCTATAGTCTATTATAAGTTCTTTGGTCTTTAAGATGTTCAGGAGAAAATTGTTGGCCGTACACCATGTCGACAGCCGCTCCACCTCGTCCCTGTAAGCAGACTCGTCCCCCTCAGAGATGAGCCCCACCCACGTCTGCAAACTTCCCTATGGTGTTGCTGTAATGGACAGGGGTGCAGTCGTGTGTAGAGGGAGTAGAGCAGTGAACTCAACACAGCCCTGGGGGGAGCTGGTACTGAGGCTTAGGGCCGTGGATGTATGATGGCCCACTCTGACTCTCTGTCTGCGACCAGAGAGGAAGCTGCTGATCCACCTACAGGTGGTATGTGGAATCCCCAGTTCCCCCAGTTTGACCACCAGCTTGTGTGGGAGGATGGTATTGAATGCAGAGCTGTAATCCACAAAGAGCATCCGCACATAGCTCCCCTGCTGCTCCAGGTGTTATAGCGCAACATGGAGTGCTGTTGCTATGGCGTCCTCCGTGGATCGGTCCGCTCTGTAGGCAAACTGGTGGGGGTCAAGGCTACGGGGCAGGGCAGCTGTGATGTGACTGCGGACTAGTTTTTCTAAACACTTCATCACCACTGGGGTAAGTGCCACTGATCTGTAGTCGTTGAAGCTGGAGACGTGGGGCTTGTTGTGCAAGGGGACTATGGTGGAGGACTTTAGGCAGGTTGGAACAGTGGACTGTGCCAGGGATCGGTTGAAAACCCTTGTAAAGATTTCGGCCAGCTGGTCTGCACAGTCCCTAAGCACACGTCCCGGAATGCCATCAGGACCAGCCTCCTTCCTCGGATTGACGGCCCACAGGGTGTGCCTCACCTCATGTTCCTGAAGAGTGAGGACCGTGCTGCTATGGTCTGTGTGGTGTAGCTGTGCTGCCTCTGGTGCAGTGACTTCGAAGCGGGCAAAAAAGATGTTCAGCTCCTCAGCCAGCGCGAGGTCACCTTCAGCAGCTCCAAGGTTGGTCCTGTAGTTGGTGAGATGCTGGACACCTTGCCACACCTGCCGGGTGTTGTTACTACCCACGTGGTTCTCAATCCTCCTCCTGTAGTCTGCTTTGGCGTCTCTGATGCCTCTTTTCAGGTTGGCTTGAGCTGCGCTGTAGAAAACTCTGTTGCCTGACCTGAAGGCAGTGTTCCTCTCCCTCAAGAGCTGCTGGACCTCCCATGTCCCGGTCCTCACTCTTCAGGAACAGGAGGTGAGGCACACCCTGCGGGCCGTCAAGCCGAGGAAGGAGGCTGGTTCTGATGGCATTCCGGGACGTGTGCTTAGGGACTGTGCAGACCAGCTGGCCGAAATCTTTACAAGGATTTTCAACCGATCCCTGTCATCCAGGGCTTCTGGTTGGGGTAGAACCGGATGCGTTTGTCCACTGTGACCGTGTCTATGCAGTTCTTAATAATACACTGTCTGTGAACATCTCCAGGTCCTGATGTTCAAAGACCTCCTAGTTGGTCCTATCAAAGCAGTCCTGCAGCTGGTGGGAGACATCCTCTGGCCACATGGCAACAGTCTTTGCAATGGTGGGAGCAGTTTTCTTGAGGGGGGTGTATGAGGGAATTAAAAGCAAGGACAGATGGTCAGACAGTGCCCCGTGTGTGGTAGTGGTCTGGCCCTGTAGCCCAGCTTGATGTTAGAGTAGACCTTGTCCAGAGTGTTCTCTCCCCTAGTAGCACACTTAACATGCTGGTGGAATTTAGGGAGTGCTGCCTTTAAGTCTGCATAATTAAAATCCCCTGCTATGATCTGCACAGGGTCAGGATACATGCTCTGCTTGTTGCTAATGCTTGCATGCAAAAGTCCTATAGCTGAGTTAGCATTAGCATCCGGTGGTATGTAAACAGCCGTTATCGTGATAAATGGGCCTGCATATAACAATCAGACATTCTACGTCCGGTGAACAGTGTCTATCTATAATCACTGTGTTGGTACACCAGCTGTTGTTCATGTACATACAGAGCCCGCCTCCTTTGCTCTTACCGGAGTCCACTGTTCGGTCATAGCGCTGTATGGTGTAGCCTGCTAACTCGATAGCAGAATACGGGATGGATTGTTGAAGCCAGGTCTCAGTGATGAGCAGAATGCATGCATCCTTGACGCAGTTGTTCGCCACGGTCTGTAGCATCAATTCATCCATCTTATTCGCGAGGGATCTGGCATTCGAGAGAAATAGGCTGGGGAGCGGTGGTTTGAGTGGTTGCCTCTGTAGCCTGGCTAACGCGCCAGCTCTACAACCTCGCTTTTGCCTCCTCGCTCTACGCCGCCTGCGCCTCCTCCCCTCTGGGATGATAATCCACGGAGAGCCGGGGCTCCTCGCTACTTCCACCGGAATCTTGCGCACGCAGAAAAACTTGCTTGTTACGCTCCCTTTGTAACATACTCCGATCTTAAGGAGATCATGTCAGCTGTAGATGTTATTCCCCGATCTAATGTACACAAAACAAGATACGGCACATACAAAAACATCTGTACATGGCACCGACCGGTAAGACACTGAGCTGCTGCAACTGTGTGCGCTGCCATCTAGCCATGTATGGTAAAGCGTATCGCCAGCTTCTTGCCAATACATCCCTAGTCACCTGCATGAAGTTGATTATTTTCCTGTAACTGTCCCTTAGTGTTTTATCCCTCTTACAATTATTATTCATTATTCCTCTTGCAATTTACCAACAGCTGCAGTTTTTAATTTATTAATAAATGCCACTTCATACTTTTTATAGGTTTATTGTTATTTCCTGCTATCACTTTTTATAACAGCTATAAACGGTCCTCTCTCTTTTTTTCTCTCTTGAAGTTAATAAGACAAAACCAATTGCAGCTTGTCACGTTGGCAAGAAACAACGAAGAAGTGTAAACTTCCAGTTCCAGCTTTACCTCTGACTGTTACACAGCGCTGACACTGGAGACTCCTTCATACACGCACACACGAAAACACACTCACTTCTCATTACAAGAAACTTCATGTTTTTTAAACTGTTTATGTAGAACGAATGAGCCGTTACTGTGGAAACGATAACGTATTGGAGCGAGCGCATTAATATAAAGCTGCGCTGCTATCAGAGCCGCTGTTATAGAGAAGCGATCACCACCTTCTGACCAATCAGAAAGCGGCACTCGGCAGCGCTGTGGGGTGAATGAGTGATCTCAGCTGAACGTTATGGGAATGATTAAGGTTAATGAGATTACTGAACACGGTTTGGGGTTTCAGTTTCTCTCAAGGTTCCCAGTTCAGATGGTGATAGTTCCTGAAGATGAACCTCAGAATTTGCCAGAACACATATTCTTCCCACGGTGAGCGTAAAGCTCTGCCGTATTTGCATAGTGAAGTGACGACTTCGTGTCATACTGGGATACGGGTGCGTTCCTGCGTGTGGTCCAGCTGGAGACCTGAATTTGGTACACGGTAATAACTTGATGAATGTTTCAGTATTTTCTAATCCACTCCACCGAATGCTCCACATTTCTTACCCTTTCTAGCTTTGGCTGAGAAACACAGTCCTGTTTGAAATGCAGTCATCAAGTTCATATTCCTCTTTTTATATATTTATTTTTTTGTTTAAAGCTGTTTCCTCTTGAGAAGCCGGTGGTGTATCTGATTCAGAGCGATGGATCCTCTAATCGTGTTACAGCCTCACAATAAGATTTGTTAACGACACAAACGAGATGAATTGCCGCGCCGGAGCCAGATGCCTCGATAGGTCATGTGTATGGTCGCCATGGTAACGCCGGGTCATTGTTACTGAGCTGGAGGGAGGGAGGGATGGGCCGATGGTGGTCCGCTCGCTCGCCCGCTGGGATGCGTCAGGGCAGCTGTGTCCATGAACAGCGAGGGTTCACTACTGTGGTGAAAAAAATGACTCACTCGCTGTAAAAGTGAAATGATACGAGACCGGAGCGTGTTGAAGAGACGTGTCGGGCTGGAGAAAAGCTTTCACAGCAGGTTGTTGAGCTCTTCTCGGTCTTCTGCTGTAATTCAGATATTTCTGGTCTCTTGAGTTTCTGAATAAAATCGATTATAGAATTAATCATGCATCGTAAAGCTATAAATACTTATATAATCTATATTTAACTCCTAACACCCCCCCCTCTCTCTCTCGCTCTCTCTCTCGCTCTTTCTCCCTCTCTCTCTGTCTCTGTGTCTCTCTCTCTCGCTCTCTCCCTCTCCCTCTCTCTCTGTCTTTCTCTGGGTCTCTCTCTCCCTCTCTCTCTCCCTCTCTCCCTCTCTCCCTCTCTCTCTCTCTCTCCCTCTCTCTCTCTCTCTCTCTCTCTGTGTGAATATGATAACAGCTTGTGCTCTTTTGGCAGCAGTCTGCTCGTTTTTCCTCGGCCTGCTATCACTCTGCATATTCTATTTCTCTCCGCGTTCTCTCTCCATCCTCCTGAAGGTTCTTGTTTTTGTTTCGCCGTGTTAGCGAGCGTCTCCGGTGCTGATAGTGAGGTGGATTATGGGAGTCCTGTTTGTTGTTAAAATATCAGGGATGTAAATGTGTACTGTACAAACACAGTGCTGTATTATTCTCACTGAGGTTTAAAGAGGAAGTAGTCGAGAGCAGCGAGGGCTGACGTGCGGCCGAGCCTGGTGAAGCGTGAGGGCGTTTTCCACGTGAAACACACCTGCTTTTGCGATTGGTGTTCCTCCTGGCCCCATGTGAGGTGAGCTGATGGAGTGAGCAGGTTGTCGTCCCACGCCTCTGAATTTGCATCACAGAATTTTCCTTTTTTGTGAAACACAAAACCAGTGAGCAGGTCAGCGCTAGAACTGCGTCCTCCTCCTGAGAGTCAGTGCATGAAGTACCGGCAGCTTTGGCACCAGGAGACTGGTTTTGTTTAACTCCCATTGCGAAAGATGCCTTATTGCATAATAAACTAGGAATTATTTGGCCTCAAAACTTTATTTAAAATTGTCTTGTCTTTGAGACTCTCGGCCTTCTAGAAGGAAAAAAAATTATTTTAAATGCTCTCAGATTCACATTTTAACAGGAGAAAAAGATGGAAAAAAAATGTCAGGATTTCTGATAACAATCTCGTGTAACACTGAGGAACACGCTATCCGCCCTCTTCTACATATATGAGCTCACATGATTGGCTAGTGTTTCTGTGATTGACAGGGGAGAGAGAGTATGCCCCTCCCACCCAGGGAGCCCAGGCAGCTGGATTAGAACCTTTATCGTGCCGTGTCCAGCCTGCGTTTGTTTTTCTGAACTAAATAAATAATGTTTCTGGTGAAAGCAGACATTCAGTTTCAGTTTCACAAAAGTAGAAAAAGACTCTTAAATTGACTTGAAGTGTAACAGAAAAAGAAAAACACGTCTGCTTCAAATTCACACACTTAATGTTTAGTGATGTTCACTGACACACACACACACACACACACACACACACACACACACACACACACACACACACACACTCTTCAGTGATGCGCACCGAGTCGTCTCCGTCTCTTGCGCTGTGTGAATGTGGCAGCTCGTCCTGCTGACCTCAGCACTTTCCTTTGTGTGCCGTTGCTCCTCTTGGCCTCCTCTCACTGAAGGGATTAATACTGGTGTGTTTGTGTGTGTGTGTGTGTGTGTGTTCGTGTGTTCATTCCCGGCACACACCCACACACAGGAGTTGACCCATATGTTCACTCTGTAGTATTTTAAGTACATGTCCCTCTTTTTAGAAACTTCGCTGTAAGCCAGGTGTGTTTCAGGGCTGCGTCTGTGCTGCGTCTGTGCTGCGGGGCTGCGTCTGTGCTTCATTAGGCTGCTGTGCTGCAGAGTGTTTTGTTTGTACTTGTGTTTCTACTTGTATGTGTGAGTGTTGGAGAGTGTTTAGTGTGTTTTCAGTATTTTTGTTTAAGTGTTTAAATCAGCTCAAATCACTTTTATTGTCACATCACATTACTGGTACATTGGTATTTATTCTTTACTGGTACATGGGTTTATTCTGTTTATTAGTGTTTCAGGGTGTTTCTGCATTTCATTGCTCTTTATTAAGTGCATTTCCGGGTGTTTCAGTGTTTCTGCGCTCCTGTGTTTCAGGGTGTTGCAGTGCCTGTCAGTGGGTTTTAACACGTTTCTGCATTCGTACACATTTATGCAGAATACCAACACACACACGTATATCATAACTTGGTGTTCGTCACGTAGTAACCACATCGGCCACATTGACAAAAATCAGGACTCTACCTCGGAATTCCTCACGTATTTACACGTATTTACGACGCAACACCGTGCTGTGTGTGATCCTTCAGTAGAACCATGAGCTCCGGCTACACAAACAGTTTATCTATGAATACATTACCCAGGCTTCTCACACACATATAGACAGGCCAAGTGCCCTAGCCTACACGGCAGCCTAGTGTGAAAGAAAGAAAGAAAATGACTCGTCTCAGCCTCTCACCGTCGCCAGGTTTAATCGGATTATGTGATCCGTAGCTGCACACTCGGCATGCGTGTTGGAACCCCTGGCGAATGCGGGCGCACTGAATCGCAACTGATGATTTGTTTTCATTTGCAGCTAATGGCAACGAGAGCACAAAGTATAAAGGAGACCGACCGCCCTGTGTCCCCTCTCGTGTCCTTCACGTTCGTAAAGTTCCCATCGAGGTCTCCGAGGCCGAGGTCATCTCACTAGGAATCCCCTTTGGCAAAGTCACCAACCTGTTGATGCTCAAAAGCAAAAACCAGGTGTGTGTAAGTTTTTATTTAACAATTAACCATTTATTATTACGTGATCATTAAAATAATTCAAAAAATAAAATAATATTACCAAGTTGTGTGAAGCTGGGACTCGTAGAGGGGAAAAAGGTCAAATAAATGTTTTTAATATAAATAAAATTAAAATGAATGATTGCTCATAAAACTTTGCCATAACCTTTTATTGAAATTTTTAAATAGCAACAGGTCAATAGACTCTGCATAATAGCACATTTATTATTATTATTATTATTATTATTATTATTATTATTATTAAAGATAAAAACATCATAACATTTTGGGATTTTAAAATTCAAGATTAAAGTTCCTTTGCAGTTGTTTATTATTACTTTTCCTTTTCTTTCTTAAATAATTCCCAGGAATAAATGGAATGTAATTGGATACAGATTGGGATTAGGAGAGTTCATCTCTTTTTATAAGCTTTATATTTATATATAATGTGCAAAAGTTTTCCCCCCCCTTGGTTTCTGGGTGGGGAAAAATGAGAATTTGCTTGAAACTCTTGAAACATACAAAGCAAAGATTGCGGCCGACTCAGTCTCAGAGTATCGCTTTATGATCAAAAGTCTGTGCCCCCTCTGTCATGTTCTTGTAGTACGTCATTAATGGGTTTAAATCCATCACCAGTCTAGTTAAGAGTCAGTGGGAATCAGGGAAACGTCTCACACATGCCTTAAACCTGAAATATTAATATTAACAAAGAGTGTTTAGGGTGAGTAAGACAGACAAACAGCCAGAACAAGCCAGGAGTGAAGGAAAAAGAAGTTCACATCTGCTTAGAAGACATCCAGGAGAACTGAAAAGCCCTTTGAGGAATAAAAGTGGAATAAAAGGCCACATTTATATGTAAATCATGTAGCATTTTGCTTTTATTATCTTAACATTTTGGCCATCTGTGTTTCTTGTAATAATGATGAAACGTTTAATGCTAAGAAGCTTCTTGCTAATTTACTCTGAAAGCTAAATTCCGCTCCTTTTTATTCCTCCAGGCTTTTATAGAAATGGCTTCTGAGGAAGCAGCGATCACCATGGTGAACTACTACACCACAGCCACGCCGCACGTCCGCAACCAGCCCGTCTACATCCAGTACTCCAACCACCGCGAGCTGAAGACCGACAACCTGCCCAACCAAGGGGTGAGGACCTTCCATTAGCTCTGACCTTTAACCTCTGCACACTGTCACCATGGTAACGAGCGGTTTCAGTTGCACCGACAGCCCGGATTTCATCCCGGAGGGTAATTAGGCGATGTGATTGGCTGATGGGATGTGGAGGGAGCTGCAGACTACATTTGCATAAATCTGGAGTGACCGAAGGACAATGGGGTGGAATTGATTGAGAGCTTGTGTGTGTGTGTGTGTGTGTGTGTGTGTGTGTGTGTGTGTGTGTGTGTGTGTGTGTGTGTGTGTGTGTGTGT
>JAQQZX010000009.1:21010374-21022813 GCA_030068355.1 Notoglanidium maculatum
GTGTGTGTGTGAGAGTGTGTGTGTGAGAGTGTGTGTGTGAGAGTGTGTGTGTGAGAGTGTGTGTGTGTGTGTGTGTGAGAGAGAGTGTGTGTGAGAGAGTGTGTGTGTGTGTGTGAGTGTGAGAGATAATTAGGACAGATCCAGAGTGGTGTTTTTTTTTTAGATCTGGGGTGCTGTGGAGTTTTTTATCAGCAGAATGTAAATGATGATCTGCAGGTTTAATGAAGCGGTGAACAGGTTCTGACTTCATCAGCTCTAACAGCCAGAGAGGAAAAGTAAATACCCCCGCTGTCACTGCGCTGAGATTTATTAACACTGCATTCAGAGTTTAATATCAGTATGGCCAGCGGGTGTTCTAACACGTTACCGTCTCTCTCACACACACACACACACACACACACACGTGAGGTTATTCTCTTATTGTCACAGGTAGGTTGACTTTATTGATCCTGATGAGGAAATTTGGTCGTTGGGGAAGCTGAAGAGCATGGGACATTAAATACACACTGTGCAGAAACATCATTTTTATCCTAAGCTCTCCCTCTGTACCCTGTGTGTGCGCGCGCGTGTGCGTGCGATATTATTACAGATAATTACAGATTATTATTACAGAAGAATTTAAACTTCTTTCCCTGTAGTCTGCAGTATAAAAGTCTCGGGTCAGCTGTTAAACTCAACTGTGTTATTAAAAAATATCAACAAGTGAACTGATGAGTTTTCAAGGTTTTTTTTACTGAAGCTACAAAGTAGATTTTGTAACGTACAACATTTGACCTTTGACCTTGGAAATGTTAAGTCATACACCATAACTGACCATAATAGGTAACTTTTTTTAATCAAACATGGCTCATTTCTTACATTAATTCTTTTTTTTTTTTTTTTTTTTTTTTTTAAATACTGTTTCTCTTCAATTGACAAATATTCCTAAGGTAGTAGATTTAGGTTACAAACAGTAAAAGATGATGAAGTAACACCTTACGAGTGTGAGTGCTGTTATTCAGAACGACCGCGACTGTCTCGTTGATTATACATCAGTTTCATAAACAAGAAATATTTCAGACACATTATGGCCAAATATATTGTTTCCGTTAGGAAATAGTTCCCAAAGAAACCACAGCTGGCTGGTGTTGCCATGGTAACGCCCGTAGTAAGTGTAGTAACGGTTTCAGATAATCACGGTGATGCGCCGCAGCGCTCTCAGAACGCCGCTCGCCCGGGCAGTTAGGGGAGCAGAGATCACTGTTAAAATCAGCAACGTTATTGTTAAAAACTGCAGCCTAAAACTCTAGAAACTCCAGACTAAAACTGTAGGCTAAAATCTAAAATGTCTGGACTAAATCTCTAAAATCTCTCCAGTGTAATTAAAAAAAAAAAACATTTTTAATTTGAAATTTATTTTTAAAAGACTTGGAAAAAGCAACAACTTTAAATTCTGCATTAATTCTTTCATACATATGATATAAAAATGTCTAAATCGGTCATGTTCACTGAAATGATCATAGTGCCTTTAGAAGCCAAATCTTTACATTTTCCAGGTTTAATGCATTTTATTTTTCTCAAACATCTTAAAGGAGCAGAAATGATCAGTAGTAAATAAATGTATACATTCATGTACATAAAATGTTTACCCTGGCGTAATCTGACCGTGTGTGGATAAAAATAAGAAAAGTGTCTCCGTCTCTGAGCGTGTTTCCCGTCACAAACACCTTTACCTGAAGACTTTAATGATGACGTCATTCTGAGGGAGTCTGGAGTGAAGAGGGAATGTCTGAACGATTTGTGTTCTGTGGATTTTGTTTCAGACTTTAGATGGACAGAACATTTATAACGCCTGCTGCACGCTGCGCATCGAGTTCTCCAAACTCACCAGCCTCAACGTCAAATACAACAACGACAAAAGCCGAGACTTCACACGACTCGACCTGCCCTCAGGAGACGGACAACCCACGCTCGAGCCCACCATGACTGCAGCGTTCGGTAACGCTCGCACGCACTCGCACGCACTCGCACACACTCACACGTGCTCACACGCACGCGCACCCGTTCAGCCTTTACCACTCTATATAATTATATTTAAATTATAAAATTATTACAATTATATGACTCGACAACTCTTCCTTTTTCTTTTCTTCTTCTGCTTCTTATCTTTCTTCTCTTCTCCCTCTGCAACTCCTTTTCTTCTTCAGTATTTTCTTCTGCTACTCTTTGCCCTCCCCCTCTTTCTTCTTCTTCCTCTGCTCCTCTTTCATCATCTTTTAATATTTTCTTCTTTTTTCTGTTGCTCTCCTCCTCCTCCTCCTCCTCCTCCTCCTCTTCTTCTTCTTTAAGCTGCTTGATTTCCTCCTGGTGTGTCTTCAGTGTTGATGTTTTACATTAGCAGTTGTAAGAAACAGCTGAGAGTGGTGTAGTATTAATACTGATGAACAGGTGATATCCTCCTCTCCCCTCTTCCCCTCTAACTCCTCAGTTTCTGTTCACACCTGAGCGTCCCAGTAATTTACAGGTAATCAGACGCATTATAATGTGTGTTTGGATATCAGCACTGGACAGTCGTACTGCTTACATTTGAAATAAATATAAAGACGTCAGGGTTCTTGATTATCATCAGGAACTCTAAGGTTTTCACTCAGGAACAGTTCTAGCAGCGATTTGTGTCTCAGAGTTTTACTCTGCTGCTCTGATTCCTTCTCCATCTGGCAGCAATGATGGAAATGTTCTTTCTCACCCACTGCCTTCTGAAACTGACGAATCTGTGTGTGTAAGTCTCATCTCACACACACACACACACACACACACACACACACACGCACACACACACACACACACACTGAAAGAGCAGAGGCAAGGCCTTATCTCTGGCCTTCACACACTAAATGAGGGTCTGAGTGGGCTGGATGAGAGTGTGAGAATAGACTGTGTGTGTGTGTGTGTTTGTGTGTTATGGTGGAGGTGGTAGATCCCTCATCTCATCCACCCATCTTGTCCGAGACCCTGTAAATCACTGGTGCTGCCTGAAGGGAACAGACGCTGCAGCTACTGATAAGCTCTGAGTGTGTGTGTGTGTGTGTGTGTCCAGCGTATAAATCTGGCCTGATTAATCGGCCCTGTGTGTACTCGGGCCCATCAGTGAGTTCTGTGACGTTGAGCTGCAGTAAAACATGTTGAGATTTTTATTAGCGAGCCGCCATTTCTCAGCCTGGTGCAGCGCCGCGATAAACATTTCATTCTGAAACATCACGACGTAAATAAAAACTTAAACAAACAAAAAAATAACCATCCAAATTGTCTCGAACGCTAATTCCATGAGAAAATATTTGAGCACAGGGAACGCGATCACGTTCAAATTTGCCTTTATTTTAATGTCGTCTTCGTCCTTACTTGTGTTTACCTGGAGTTCTAGCCGCAATATATCATTTATTTCGCACGTCACATCCAGAACGGCACTGATTTATTTACTACACAAACAAAGGCTGTATATTACACCTGAGAATAATATGGAATATATAATAATTTGAAGTATATGTGAAGGTGAGTCGAATGAAAACTTTTTATTTTATTTGCATTGTTTATTGCAAATGCGTCTCACAAAAGTGAATCAATTTTAATCTCCATTTTAATCTCATTGTTCAGTCAACTCTAATTTATGTCGCACATTTTAAGGTTTTCGTTTGATTCACCCTCATAGTCATAATAAGAAGAAGAAGATATATAGTAATTTTGCATTTGGTCACATTTTCCTTAAGTTGACACAAACTTGTGCACTCTTCATTTGATATATTCAGGTGTGATGGGGGGCAAACGCTTATTTCAAAAAAAGAATGAATGGACGTGCATATAATCTAGCTTTTCTGTTGTGTGATAAAAGCGTTTAGGCTAACGTATCAGTACAGGTGTCTGTGCTTGTTATAAACACGGATTAAATAAGTGCAATAATTAATAATAAATAATAAATTATTTATTTTATAAATAAATTTAATACGAGTATTTTTGCAAACATCACATAATAAAAGTCGAAATATGAATAACAGGAATCATTGTTTTTAAAGAGGACTTGAGATGGACGTTTGAAAGCATTAATTATGTTCCTGCATTTCAGTTTGTCTTGATGTTCTGAAAATGGTGTGTGTGTGTGTGTGTGTGTGTGTGTGTGTGTGTGTGTGTGTGTGTGTGTGTGTGTGTGTGTGTGTGTGTGTGGGGTATAGGGGCTCCTGGGATCATCTCCTCGCCCTACGCTGGAGCGGCTGGGTTCGCTCCTGTTGGTTTCCCTCAGGCTGGTAAAACACTTCTCACAAAACTCTACCCTGATCCACGTAATAAAGTTTATGTCGCAGTTCTCACGCTTTTGTTCAGACTAAATGATATGGACGTACAGGTCTAACGCTGAGAGCCACTGGCATGAACACGTCTTCAGATTTAGTCTGTGGTGTATGGGCAACGATTGCTCCAGACTCTAAATCAGCGTTTAGCAACACGAGCATGAATCGTTTACTGTACAGAATTGGTTATTGATTATGAATAAAGCAATAATCCTGAACAGCGCGGTGTTGAGCTGTGCATCTTTGTTTTTAACTTTATGTATGAAGTCACTTAAGTAATTCATTCAGAGATTCGTTCAGACAATAACCGTTGATATTTTGTATTATATTTGTAATGCGCTTGTGTGTCTCCATAAACAAGAATTTTCACATGTTATTGATGTCAATTTAGTAGTTCCTCTGATTTTTATTAAAGTTAACTTTTTTCCAAGAAGAGACTCTCAGCTTAGAAATGTACTCACCCCTTTTATAAATCCATATGATATGGATATAAATCCATATAAATAAATAATATGTATTGCATAATAAATCCATTTTTAATACATTATACAGCAGAGCACGATATGTTGTAATGCTTGGTGTAGGTCTCTGATTATATCTGAGTGCGCTAAAGGTCAGAAAGCATTAGTGTATGGCTTTATAATGTTAATATTCTAATATCTGTTCATAAGAACTTTGTAGATGGCAATGTCATAATGTATTATAACACAGGCTCTAGTATTATATGTAGTTCAGATTCTATAGCAGAGCTTGTGTTATAATGCATTATAACATTATCGCATGGCATCATTGCTATTGCTACTGCTTTGTTCTTTTGAAGAGATATTGTAATGTTTTATGGACTCCAAGTGTTGTATGCATTGTAACATGTTTTTATGCATACTAATGCTTTATTATAAATAGACATTATAAAATATTGTATTATACATTGTATTTTTGCCAAGTTATTAATGTTAAGAATCTAAGGAATTATTGAGCTGGCTAAATAGCGAAATGTGTAAAATTAATTATTTTTCCTAACAATGGTAATACAAGTGCATTATAAATGTGTTATAAATACTGGAGTCATAGAAAGTGTTCCTAGAACTTTCCTGTGTCACTGAGGACGATGTTTTTGTGAATAATGGCCCCGAAAACAGTAGTAGATGTTTTGGTATGACTTTTTTTTTAAAAATTTTTAAGATATTGTATTTGGGTCATTATTTAGAAAATGGCAGTTGGTCCATACAGACTTCATCTTCTTCCTCTTTTGTCCCTTTTCCTCCTCCTCATTGTTTATTAATATAAATTTCCTCAAATGTTCACTCTGTGTAACCCGAGCCATCGTCCAGAACAAACTGAAGATGAGGATTGTTTTTTGGACGTTCTCCTTTCCTGTCTCTAACGCTGTGCCGTGTCGTTGTTGTGATGGCCGTGTCCGTCTCTCAGGTCTCTCCATGCAGGCGATGCCTGGCCCTCTTGGACCCCTCACCATCCCCACATCAGCTGTAGCCGGGAGGATGGCCATCCACGGCATGCCCCCCACAGCCCTCCATTCCGTTCTCCTTGTCTCCAACCTCAACCCTGACGTGAGTGACTCCGCCCCCAGTCCGACCCTACATATTCCCTTTACACCCTCCATGACCCTGCATGACCCTTCATGATATCATATTGCCTGCAGCTGAGCTAAAGATAAATTTTAGGTTTCTTAAATCTGTAAAAATTTCACACGTTCCTGCTTTTATTTCAGTAACATTTTAACTTGGTAGAACTGTACCTGTAAGAGACTGCAGGGGATTGCAGGTTCATTAACATGCATTTTTAAAGCATAATAAAATATTAAGGTTTATAGATCTTTAATTATACAACGTCTGCATGCTGCTGCTTAAAGTCTTCTAATTGTAATCCTCTCTTTTTCTGTAGAGTATATCACCACATGGACTGTTCATCTTGTTCGGTAAGAATGATGTTATTACCCGTCTAAATCTGATTTGTTGTAGGTTGTTTTTATGAAGGCAGCACTGGCCGAGGAGATGGAGAAGCCATTTCCTCAACAACGCTGCTGCAAGATTGTTTACAGATACAGAATGGCACTGTCCATCATATGAAACACGCACACGCGCACACGCGTGTGTTTATTGTCCTCACACTTTAATAAATGTCAGCGGCTGTGTTAGCCAGATCGCCTGAATAATTTGCTCAAAAATGTTCCTTGTTGTTAGTGACTTTTGTAAGTGCAATAAAGCAGTGGAGGCGGAGTGTGCATGTGTGTGTTGGGTGTACAAACACTCTGTTCATTAATGTACAGAAAATATTTGGCAAAGTCTCTTTTCCCATCAAACAAAATTACAGTATAATATGATAAACTCGATTGCTCTGAAGTTTAAAAAAAAGCCCTGAGATATAAAGCATCAAAATATTTTAAATATAGTCAATAATAATGCAAGAAATAATAGCAATATAGTAAAACTGTGTAAACACAGCACGACAGCACAGTAATCTAATGTGGAATAGGCTAATGCACAAATGTGTGCATACTATAAATACAATGTTATCCTGTAAATGAAAATTAATTAGATTAAAATGTAGTGTGAAATGTTGTGAAATCTTGATAAATATTAGCAAGAATATATCCATTTTCGAAAGGGATGCTATGATTTAGAGTCTGGCGCTAATGCTAGCGCTAATGCTAACGCTAACGTTAGGGCTAGCTGTCCATGACAAACTACACTAGTTTTCTGCATTAAATCAGGAAAAGTCCATCGGTTTTTTCCTCTCTGAAATTTTACTGCACCACAAATCAACCCGCTATTAAAGTTTATCTCTGTGTGATGGAGAAAATGATCATCCATGGATACGCTAACATCGTAGCAATATATTAGCATCTTATTCAGTTTTAGGCAGTTGGCTAATTTTCATCTGCAGGCCTTCAGTGAGATGTTTTAAAAACTTCTAAAGTGTTGAAGTTAAGTTTACATGTATGTATTAATGTGTCCTGTCATCAACACTGGTATAAGCTGAGGTGTGCTTATATATTTTCTTTTTTTTATCGTACTGCCTCAGTACAGCTGATGACCAGATCTATTTAAGTTAGTAATTTTCCTTGTTCTTCAGGTTTGATTTCAAACTTGTATTAAAATATTTTCCATTTCATTCCTCTATAAATCAGTGTGAAACTTGTCACCTTAATGTAATGCTGTGATTAACAGTTCAGTTTAATTATTGCACTGAAGCACACGTCGATAAATAAAAGGAGTCCAAGCACCATCCAGTTTAACGTCTGTTAATGTTCTTTTTCTCTGTGTGATTTGACCTGCACATGTGATTTCATGCTGTACGTATGGTAATATAAAAATCTTGTTTCTTGTGTGCAGGAGTGTATGGAGATGTTCACAGAGTTAAGATTCTGTTCAATAAGAAAGAGAATGCGTTGGTGCAGATGGCGGATGCGACACAGGCCCAGCTCGGTGTGTGTTTGATATATAGGTTGATGATGGAGTCAGCGTATTGATTGATACTGTTAATGCTATAGAAGAATAAACAGATTTGATTCTCTCAGCTCGGTTTTTGAATCTATGACATTTTACTATGTTTTTGATCAGCGATGAGTCACCTGAACGGCCAGCGTCTGTATGGCAGAGTGATGCGTGTCACCATCTCTAAACACCAGACAGTGCAGCTTCCTCGTGAGGGTCAGGAGGATCAGGGCCTGACCAAAGACTTCAGCGGCAGCCCGCTGCATCGCTTCAAAAAACCTGGCTCCAAAAATTTCCAGAACATCTTCCCTCCATCAGCCACGCTGCACCTCTCCAACATCCCGTTAGTGACAAAAGCACACACACACACACGCACATCTGTGTACAAATGATCAAACAAGGAAATCCGTCATGACCTGGTTTGTTATGGTTTGTTTGCAAGTTCTTAAATTAGTCAGTGTTTCTGTAATCACTATCTAATAGAAGATGTGATAAAAAATTTCATGAATGATGTGATTCATGAATTTGTTTTATGTATTAATTTTTGAGTAAAGTAAGTGAATGATGCTAGATTAATAATCATGCCAAAATATCTCAGTTTAAAAATCATTGTTTGAGCTCATGAGCCGAAGCTCATGCAGCAGTAAAACTGCTAGCGATCTCCTAACTCCCTGAGAAAAACTAATTTAGTTTAAGGCTTGATCCTAATATATATCATTTTATCATTTTTATTCATTCCTGTGTGTCACAATTGCATCATGTTTATTTGACATGTTTAAGTGCAGCAGTTCTTGCTATTAAAAGTTGACGACATTCATAAAATTTTAACATTTTGGTGAAAAATAAGGGTTTATAAGTTAAAATCTCTGAACTCAGAGCTGTACTCAAACATGCACCCTAGTGTCAGATATTTTGTAATAAACAGTAATTTAAGAAGGGAAAAAAAAGCTGCCAGAATGAACACTGTATTTAAAACACATACATTCACCTGTGAATATGAAACACCCTAAACATTTATCTGTTTTTGTATTTTTACAGACCGTCTATTGCGGATGACATGCTGAAGGACCTGTTCTCCGGTTCAGGATACACCGTTAAAGCTTTCAAATTTTTCCAGTAAGTTTTCTTTAGCAATCATTTGAACTCTACAGCGTGACATTTAAATATGTAAAGTCCTCTTGGACACTCGTTATATTTCTCTCCGCTCCCTCTTTGCTCTCTCTGCGCTCCCTCTCCTTCCTGTCTTCTTTCTCTTTCTGTTCTCTCTCTCTCTCTCTCGTCTTTTTTCGTTCTTGGTCCGTTCTCTTTCTGTTCTCTCCCCCCACACTCTGCATTCTAAGTGTTCTCACTCTTCTCCAACAGGAAGGACCGTAAGATGGCGTTGATCCAGCTGGGCTCGGTGGAGGAGGCCATCCAGGCTCTGATCGACCTCCACAACTACGACCTGGGCGAGAACCACCATCTCCGGGTGTCCTTCTCCAAATCCACCATTTAGCGGCCTACCCCTTCCCCTCCGTCAGCGCCGCCGCTGTTCTGTTCACGGGTTTAAATCTATGAGACGAAGCCTGACTGACGAACTTCTGTAACTAAAGACATGATTAAAAAAAAACTATATTAATGAAAAATTGACAAAAAAAACAGCAAAGACTTTGGGTAGTTTTAGAGATTTTAGGGGATTTAAAGTTATAAAGAGTTAGAGACTACTATATGACCTTCAGGTAGAGGTAAGCTGAAGGATTTTTTTTTTTTTAAGCTGGAGACGTGTGAGCTTCGATTTGATAGCAACGAAGTTCCCGTTTTTATCTGTTTTATCTCACAGCCATTGCAGCACAGCCATCATGGGATGGTTTGAGCAGAACTGCAGCAGAAACTTCAGAGAGAGAGAGAGAGCGCGAGTGAGAGAGAGAATGCTCTCTATATGACTTTGGAGAAGTTTATGTACGTGGACGTGAACATGGATGTTGATGTGCCTGTAGTGCTATTTAACTGTTAACGTTTCACCCAGGTGCTCCATCCAGCCTTCACAACTGAAGCCTGATTGGATAGGCCACGCCCTCTTTGAATGTCCGTGATGTCATCACAAGGTGCCGCCGGGTAAAAACCCTGTAGCGACGTTCCCTCACCAACGAGAGCTATCTTTCACGTAGCAGTAAAGTGTCCACGTGATGGACGGGGAACGGTTCTAACACGTGCTCGGGATCTGTGAATACATCCTGAAAGATATCATGTTCTCCTGTGAAATGGGTTTCATTAAAAAAATTTTTTTTTTTTTTTTTTTTTTTTTTTATAAATTAAACGTCAAACGGACGAGACTGTTGTGAAACTTGCGTCACCTGGCCTGGACCGCTTGGCCGTTCGTTTGCGTTCAGCTGAGATGTTTTTATAAATCATAAACATGCACGATCATTCCAGGAATGCATGTCCAGCTGTCCGTCATGCTGGAACGCTCCAATCAGCAGAGCCTGGCTGTCAGGAAGCCCCGCCTCCTGTCATTTAAATGTCATTTGAATGTGAATCATGTAGCCCCCCTGATGAACGCTTTCTGGTTGCTGATTGATTCCCTCTCCATTTGGTGTCCCTCTTGTAATCAAGTGCTTTTCCTTTTAAATTTTGTTATTGTTTATTTAGATTTTACTTTCTGTTTTTCCTTTCCTGGTTGCATTCTCAGAATCAGAACGAGTCAAAACAGACCTGATTTGATGGAGGCTTTTTCTGCCTCTCTCTCTTTCGCCTTGCTGTCTCACCTCCACATGTCCAAACCAAAATAAGAAAAGAAAAGCAAGAGAAACCGAGAGAGAACGTGCATCTCTGTGGCACAGGGAGAAAAGCCATCCCTACTGAAACACTCCGGTTTTAATTTCGTGTTCATCGTGTGGTGAAATGTGTTAGTGAGTTAAATTAGGCCGTGGTTTCGGTCCGGGAAAAAAAAAAGGTGTGGAAGAACAAAAGTTTCAGTGGGTAAATTATGGTAAATAAACGTGAAGGAAAAAGAGCTTCATCTCGATCCTGGAGAGCCACCAGTCTGTCTGGTTGCCAGGTCTGTGCTTTTCAAAGTATTTATACCACGGCGCTGTTTAATTCTTGAATCTGATTGGTCAGAAGGTGTCGATTTATCGTTTCTGTAGTAACGGCTCATTCACCGGGACTTGCACTACAGATTAAATGGCGTAAAAAGACAATATGGTGAAGTTTTCTGTAAGGTGAAATGTGTTTCTGGATCATGTACAGAAGGAGTCTCCAGTGTCCGTGTCGCTTTGTGACAGTCAGAGGTAAAGCTGGAACTGTATGTTTTCCTGGATCTTTTTTGTGGTTTGTCATAAACATGACTTCAGATAAGAGAAAAAAAATTTAATGGTGAAGGTTTTGTAAGACGTGAATTTTGTGTTGATGCTGCGTTTTGCAAACTATTTTCATAAAAAGTTAACGAGTGAATTCAAATTTCAGAAGATTAAAATGATCGTATTCACATTCTTGGACTTTTAGTGCTCAAAGGGTTTAACATGAACGTTTCTGCAAACCCCCAGACGTCGACTCTAGTTTTTTGCAACTTTTTTTTTTGATTGCGCCAAAGAAAAAAATTTGAATAATTTTCAGATTTGCCCACACAGACCTGGCAACCTTTTCTCTCACCACACTCCTGATTTACACCAACATCTACTCAGAGATCAGTAGTGTTAGACGAGATTAGATAAAGATCAGACTGCTGGTTCTCAGGATGCTGGATCAGACTCATCCTCAAGCCTTAAAATTCCTATGGAGGGCCTCTTGATGGCGCTGCTCTTTTTCCTGAGCAAATCCCAGGCCTGTTTTTTTTTTTCTTTTGTTCTTTTTTTTCCCAGGCCATGTTCCACAAAAGATAAGATTAACTTGGAAAAAAAAAAAACCCTAAAGATTAATTTAGCATTGAAACAAAATGAAATGCAGGGCAAGGGAGAGTGTCGTGTCTTTTTTCTTTTTTTTTTTCTTTTCTTTTTTTTTTCCTTTTTGCTAATTTTACCTGAAGCGATTGATTCCACTGACACTTCTCAAAAGAAATACAATTTTTCTTTGAAGTTTACAGTCTTACATAAAGCAAAACTATTCAGGTCTATTTATCTTTAACGATTGTCAAGATTTTTTGGAGAAAAAAAAAAAGAAGTTACTTATTTTTGGTAATTTGTTCTTTTTTATGGAGAGAAACAAAACAAAATGACGAAAAACAAAAAAACACTCACCGGGTTTTTGTACCACTATAATCATTCATGACATCATGGTGAAAAGAAAAAAATCATATTTACTGTGTATTTACTTCATTTTCTTATTATGTGCCTTATAATGTGTTTATAATCAAAATAGGTTTTAGAAATATTACCTAAGATATCTTAAGTACTATTTTGTGCGATTGGTGAGAGGGTTGATTTGTTGATTTTTATTTGGAGCTTTTTGTTTTCTTGTAGTTTTTTTTTTTAGATGTGTATTTTTGTGGGGACTCAGTATTGTATGGTCTTTATTCAAATCATAAATTAATGTTTGGTGCTTTGAAGGCACACTGGAGAAACCAGAACGAACGGTTTGGTGTAAAAATGCTCAATGTTATGCTGTGGGTCTCCTCCGTCGTGTGTGTGTGTGTGTGTGTGTGTGTGTGTGTGTGTGTGTGTGTGTGTGTGTGTGTGTGTGTGTGTGTGTGTG
>JAQQZX010000009.1:21099641-21115896 GCA_030068355.1 Notoglanidium maculatum
GTGTGCGTGTGTGCGTGCGTGCGTGAGAGAGGGAGGGAGGGAGGGAGAGAGAGACACACTGTCACTGTCAGGGTGGGAATCAGACGCCGCGACGAGGCTTTTAGCAGTTAAGTGTTGTTTAAGAGGGCTGGGGGGGGCGAGAGGGGTTGTTGGGGGGGCGAGGGGGTGAGAGGGGAGGTGTCAGTGTGTGACTCTCGCACAGGAGCCTGTTGTTGTGAAGACTCCACAGATGAGACAAAAGCTACACAGGGGTGTGAACATCACTGAGACACAACCACTACCATCACACCTCTGTGCGTGTGCGTGCGTGCGTGTGTGCGTGTGAGAGAGAGAGTGATTGATGATACTGTTAGAAATGTGTGATGTAAAATGAGTGTTTCACTAAGTAAGCCTCCTGACTCTCTGCTCTCACACCGGCGCATCACCGTTTTAAAGATCACCATTTTATATTTCTCCGTTGTAACAATCGTGGTTTTAAACATCGGCGTTTTAAAGATCGCCATTTAAAGATCAGTGTTTTATCGATCTGTGCTTTAAAAATTGCGGTTTTAAACAACATTTTATTTTTGAACATTTTAAAATATTGTTGGTTTAAACACTGCCACAGTAAAGAGCGCTGTTTTAAATGTCTGTTTTTATATATCTTTTTCCAAAACTTGGATTTTTGAGAACTGATGCATTTTTAAAGACAGTGTAACATCAAAATATTGATTTGATTTAATTGTTTTCTGCTGTTTTTTCCTGAAAGTGCCTTATTTGTAATCTGTACTTTAATGAAATTTGGATAGAAAGTTTGGGATTTGAGGCTACAGATGTCGTTACACTGTTGTTGAATCTTTTCTTTAATAAACTCTAACATAGTAAACACGTTACTGACGTGACTTCTGGATTTCTCTTGTCTTTTCTTTGAAGGCGTGCAACAATGACGAGTACCTGAAGCTGCCGAGAGAAGAAATGACTCAGATGATGAACAAACGAGGTGAGTTAATAAACAAGTGCTTGCAAACTTACGCTGACTTCAGTTAGCTCATTTAGCAGGAGATTGCTAATTTGGTAAACATGTTTTGATGATGTAATTAGGGTGGATGGTAGAAATGACAAATAAATAAGAAGCGTGTATGAACAGGTTTCAGAAGCTAGGCAGGAATGACATGTTTTTGTTATTTGAGATTTTCAAAAAATTTGGATTGAACAATTAATAGGGCTAAAAGTATAGCTTTAATACCCGTGCAGGAAGAAATGTAATTACAAGAAATCATTTTTCACACTGCTTTACAGTTCACTTTATACACTGGTACTGTGACAACTTAATGCAATAATTCTATCATATATTCATCATTTTCTGATCATTAGTCTCTGTGAAAATGACCTGTTATGAAACTAATGACAAAGTAAATACTTGAGCAAGGCCCTAATTTATTTACAATGGTATGTGTCCTCCTCGCAGCATCAACTAATGGGTGCCAATACTTTTACCCTTCATTAGAATAGAGAGAATATCAAGTGTATACTTAAAAATAATTACAAGGAGTCAGACCTTTCCTGTGTTGGAGTTCTCCGAGGCGTACAGTGCACTGCGTCGGGTCGACTGCTGTTAACACTATTCTGTTCTACACTATGTAGGGAGCATGTATAGTGAATGAGAAGTAGTGTGTGACTTGGACAGTGTTGAGATGGTTTGGTGTTTGTTTGTCAAAATCAAGCTGAGATCTGCTAGAAGAAAGCGTCCCTCTGGGTAAATTAAAAAACCCATCAGACTGAATTATTAAATATTATAATATTTGTTATCCTAAAGCATGAAGAAAACATGTTAAGAGAAAAGAGTTATAAAATGCGTCAGATCCTCAGTGCACTGTGAAAGAAAGCAAGAAAAGCAAGAAAGAAATGATTCTTCAATGGTGAAAAACAGAAAGAAGGAAAGAAAGGACAAAAGAAGGACAGAAAGAGAAGGAAGGAAGGATTTATTTCATAACTATGGGAAAGAAGGAAATAAAAAAGGAAGGAAGGGAGGAAGCAAGGCTGAAAGACAGGAAGATTCTTTAGTATTGAAAAACAAACAAAGGAAGGAAAGAAGGGTTAATTGTCAGAAAGAAAGATTCTTTTAATAGTGAACAACAGAAAGAGGGAATGAAGGCAGGAAGGAAACATTCAATTAATGAGAAAGAAAGATTCTTTAGTAAAGAAAAGGAAAGGATGATGATGGAAGATAAAAAGGGGAAGTTTTAAAGTAGGAGAAAGAAAGAAAATGAGGGAAAATGCTAGAAAAAAAGTGAAAATTACAGAAAGAAAATAAAGGATGACTGTTGTGATCTTTCTCAGGCCTGATTCAGGCCACGGTGCTGAAACAGGATGACTGGGAGACTGAGTGCGACGCTCAGGTGGACTATAACAGGAGGACGTCCCCGGACGGGCCGGCGTTCACTCCTCACTGCCGCTGGGCCCCTCGCTCGGCCCTCGACGCTCACTCTTTCAGGTTCAGCGGCGGAGCCGAGGTGCAGCTGGAGACGGTTCCGCCCGGACTGCTCCCTCGCATCCCCGAGTACTTCATCTGCACACGCTGTGGGAAAGTGTTCTGGGAGGGAACCCACTTCGACCGGGCGCTGGCTCAATTCCAGGATATTCTGAACCTTTCGGACGAGGACACGACTGCCAGGAAGCACTGAGCTTTCCAAGGTTTGAGGGCTGGAAAAACAAATTTGGGAATGCACTAAAGTGTGAAGTCCTGAAATACCAGCAGGTTGTGAGTTTGAGTCCCAGGATATGGCCAAAGAATCGGTCTGGGCCTTTAAACACTATAAAGTGAAAAAATATACAAGGGTGCCAATATTTAAAAAAACATTTAACTTTTTTTTTTTTACACGTTTCTATGGTGATAGAGGAAAGAACTGAAAACAAAACTGTTTTTCACATTTTCAGCTAAATCGGCGTTAACGCAGATTAAATCCGTTTAATGGAAAAGTTGATTCACGTGGAAAGGACGTCAGAAGTGAAACGCATTTGTGGCTACGTTCTAGGTGAACTTTGACCTCTCAGATTCGTATCGAGTCAGCACGTAGCTGCTAAACATTAATTAGCATTCACGCAAGACTTTCGCAAGGTTTTCTACGTTTTCATGGCACACATCTGGAAAAGAAAACTAGCCGTGAAGTCCAACAGCGTACGTGTTCCATGGTAAATTCTGTTGTGATTTTTTTCTCTGTTCCTTCTGAGACATTTTTGTTAGCACTCTGTATTTAGAAGCTCAGTGTGAAATTACAGAACTGAGCTGTGACTGATGATGTGAGTGCTGGCGTTCGTTATTACACTTCCATCGTGTACATGAGGCGTAACTGTGTTCACTGTTTTTATAGGCTGGCTTTTTGTTTTTAGACCTCACCAGCTCACGTGTGTAACAACCTTCGGGTGTGGCTCAGTCGCTCTGCATGCACTGGGTCGTGACTGACGCCTCGTAATTTTATAAAATTGTTTTATGAGTTTTTTTAATTTCACATTTGTTGTTTGTTTGATACATCCTGTTGAAGAAAAAAGAAAACAAACAATCGTATATGATTAAACCAACTTTATCTGTAAGCTGAACGCTGGCCTGGATCTGTTTGAGCAATAACTGATATTTTGTGAAATCCGTCACATTGTAGCTCTGTGAGAAACTTAAGCAATATGAAAAAAATTTAAAAAACCCGAGAAGAAAACAGGCCGTGTGAGCAGCGTCCATGACCAAGTTCTGGTTTCAAACATCTGTGAGAAAGTAACACAGTGTGGTTTGCAACACAAACTGTGGCGTAATCATAAATATAGCTTTACATGTTAATTCCTTCCTCAATTTTTAGGTCTGGGTAAAATATTTTCAGGAAATAAAAGTTGCACCATAAGACAGATTTTAACCACAGAATTTAATTTTTAATTTTAAAAGTTATAAAAACCTTCCTGCACAGGTATAAAAAATAAACCAGAACCAATCACATTGTATTTCACTCTCAGATTAATCATTTAATGAGTTTGTGTGTGTATTTATGTATTGCAGATCATTTATTACAGCACTGTGTAGCTGCTTGGCTCTGTGGGAACTCGACGGTATTTCTATCCCTATTTATTTAATTATTTCCTTTTCTTTTTTTTTGGCCTGTGTTTTCTTCCCACAGACAAAAATCATTTCAGCACAACTTCTGTTTACACAAAATGGTTTTGAGCTCAATGTGCAGATAGCACTGGTCCAGAACATCTTATCAGCTAATCACCTAAACTTTCCTTTTTTTTTTTTTTAAGGACCAAAGAAAACATATTGCAGGTGATGGAAAAATTAACCCATACATTTCCAGACTTACAAACGTACACACCTTTTAATATTATTTACATCGGTTACGGAATAGAGACCCACAAAACTCTCGCAGCAATGCAGCAGCGTAGTTACGTTATTTAAGGTAAATTCAGATTTATTTCCGAGTATCACTTTTAAACCTAGTCTAATAATACTGTTATAGCTGCTAATAAACGATCAATAAATAATTTAAAAACCAAGCATTATCATCACCTAGCTGTACACCGATTTTTCCATCGCTCTTCACTTATCGCTTTGACGTGATGAACTCCCAAAACTTCCAACGTGACTATTTATTGTGTGTATAAATCTCACAGATGGATTTAAGACATCATTCACAGCCACAATGAGTGATTTTATAAGATGGGTAATGTGTCATTGTTTTAAACAACTACACACTGCCTCTCTCTCATGATGTCCTGCTTTACGTGTGATTTTTTTTTTTTATCACAATTTCAGGTTGTATCATTTTGTCATGCACTTTCACGTTTTTTCATGATCACATGTGAAATGTGGGTGAGTTTACAACAAGTTACACGTTAAGGAAAATAACGGTGTTTATTTAAAGGCTTAGTCCTTTGTTCCTCCAGGGAACCCTTAAGAATTCTACGTAGAACCCTATAATATCAGAGTCCTTTAAGGAACAAAGAATCCCTGGCTCCACAAAGAAAGTTGCATGGAGAATCGAAATTCCTGGCATTCCTCTTTTTTGCTGTACTATATAATAATGAATCATCTGAGTGTTTAGTGGGTTATGATTTGAAAGAGAAATCTCAGGTATCAATTTATTTGTCATACATGTTTATTTAACTGTTGTAAGATTCTAACTGTTGCTGATTCGAAGCCATTTGGCTCTTAAAGCCTGACAGATTGTTTTGCAAGCTTGAAAGCAGGAAAGCAGGATGGGCCGCACATACTCAACACTGATTTTTTCTCCGTGTGTGTGTGTGTGTGTGTGTGTGTGTGTGAGAGAGAGAGAGAGAGTTTTGCTGGGAATCTTGGAAAAACAACCTACACATGTCCCTTCTTTAAACCTGAATATAAGCATCTAAGTATTTGCTGTAACTGTATCGTTTGCACCATGCCCGAAATAATCTCGCGAGGTGTGTGTGTGTGTGTGTGTGTGTGTGTGTGTGTGTGTGTGTGTGTGTGTGTGTGTGTGTCGTGAGCTCGGTTCAGCCCCTGTCCCGGATCAGCCTGGCCTTTTTCTGCGCCGTTGTCACCCGATCCTCTCTCTTTCTTCACTGGGAAGAAAAGCTCGCCTCTTTCCCACGCTCCTGCTACACGTGGTGGCTCCCAGGCCCCGCCCATGCGCGATGACGTCACCGGCGTTCCACAGAATCCTCTTCAATACTGTCCGTTCAGTAGCTGTAAAGGCCCCGCCCGCCGTGGCCACGCCCCTTCCGTGTCTTCCCGCGCGCGCGCACCTTTAGCTCTGAGCTGAGGCGCTAAAAGGAGAAAGCCTCTCACAGGGAGGGGGAGGGGGAGGGGGAGGGAACATGGCGGCTGTTGGGAAACACTGCTTGTTATATATGCTATAAGCGATTTTTTTTCTTTTTCGACAGTGTTTAATATTAAACATTGGTTTACTTTGTCTGTATATACTGCTATTTATTGTTATTTTTCTTTTCGTGTTATCCGTTTGGATTATTTTAAATGTGGCCAATACAATTAAACAGACCAAATTAGCTGAAAATATCCTCCTGTCTTCTTCAAAAAAATAAAGCATTTTACTGATTCTAGTGGCCAAGTTTGATTCGAAACGTTTGAGATGTGAACACATTGAACTTCTTTCCATTTATGTACATCTTTGTGAAATATAACTTGGCTAAATGAAGGGACTTTTCCACATAGAAAAGTCAAATACCCTTAAAGAGTCTATAAGAGCGTTTAGCTGTCATAAAGGCTTATAATCCAGAACCTCTTAGAAACTTCAGGGATCTTAACTAATTAGGGGAAGAAATCATAAATCCTTGAGAACCACAACTGTCAGCATTGCTCATTTTACGTGTCTGTGTAGGAATTCTTTTTACAAAGCGAACACCTTTTGTGTCTTTATATGTACTTCATACAAGTTTAATATAGTTATTATTGTTCTTATTATTCACCCTGATCCTTTGAAAAACAGATTTTGTGAGGAATCTAAGCTCCACAGTCCATCCTTAACAGTACTTCAGAAGTACTCAATCAGTAGTCAATACTTTTGCACTAGACTGAGGCTAATATTGCTAACAAAGTAATCACCCAAAATAAACATGTTACCAGATCTTCAGACATTTTAATCTCCATAACTACAAGAATAGTGACTCTTAGACTCACATTTTAATGGAAAGTTTTGAACAGTATATGACCAATATTTTGTTCCACACAGCCTAAATAAAATATAAACTATACCACATCCTTCCACCTGCCCTTTCAAAACTAAGTAGGTGTGTAGGTGTGTGAGCTACAAAGGATGATCGGTAATTATTCAATTACCATGTCACAAAAGCAATCTATCAATATTCTATTGGATGCGGAGTAAACAAAAAAACCCTGAAACGTTAGATCAAGTCATGTAGCATGTTTTCCAATTCAAAAGCAAATGGCCAGGACAGCTGTGTGATGAACTTTATTAAAAATGAATAGCTCCTCTTTGTCCTTGTCTCTGGAGCACGTTTTTTAATCATGTGATGATGGTGTGTGTCTACAACAGATGAAAATGGACCAGTTATTTATTTTATGCTATCTTAGTTATCACTTGTGCCTTATATATGGGCTACAGATCTCTTAATTCTATATAATTTCCAAATGATCTGTCATTCTGGGAAGACAGAAAGCTTCTCTTTGGTAATTTCTTTTATTTTTGTTTTTAAACCGCAGAACCGCAGTTATTCCAATTGCTTCCAAGTTTGCAGGAGCCTATTTATTTTTTTTGCTCCACCACTAGTCAACTTTTCACTGTCTGATGTCCCACAATCACTTGTGCATTTATTTATTAGCCATTAAAAATGAATGAGAACAAAATTTGAAGATCAAGAACAACTTTTATCTAGCAGAACTTCATTGAACTGTTGTATCACAGTACTAAATTCTTACAAAACCCATTATATCCCACTCTGGTTTGTTGTCTCTGCATCATATTAATGAGAAATCCAGTATAAAAGCAGTGGAGACTCTTTACACTTATTTGATCCTCATCAATTCAACTTTCAAGCCAATGCACAATTCAACAACACTTCCCTTCCGACAACCAAACACACAAAAATCCTCGGACTCACCCCTGACAACAAAATGACATTCGCACAGCACACAAAGAACATAATAGACAAAGTCAAGGGCAGAATAAAGACACTCAAAGCACTCAGTGCCACTATGTGGGGCCAGGACTAAGGCTACGTTTACACCGCCATGCTGAAGTAACTCATCTGATTTTTTTGCCTTAATGTGACGCAGATCTGATCTTTTTAGGGCTGTGTGGACACACAAACCTGATCCTTTCAAATCAGATTTGAGTCACTTTCATATGTGGTCCTAAATCAAATACATATTTGATTTGTGGCTCTGTGACCTGAATGAGACGCTCAGATTGGAATTCATGCGGATTTTTGCCGGTACGCATGCCAGAGCACCAATAGTGCCGTCATCAGCCAGCACGGTATTCTGGTTAAGGGCTGCGGCTAAAGTCGAGTTCATTCTCTGCTATCGGCAGCATTTATTCGTAATATGGTAGCATTTTTGCCAATCTAGCACAAAAAGTCAGAACACTGGCAGCGTAGCAAAACAATACTGGAGGAGAGCTGCAGCTGATGAACTGTTTACCCACCACAGCAAATGCTGTGCATACATTAGCTACTAGGATGTCCATTTTGTTGGTTTTAATACCATGAGTCGTGTGCATGCATGCCGTTTCAGAGGACAGGCATGTTCTTATTGAAGTTGGATACAGGTCACTTGAAATTATGAACGTGAACCATCATGATAGGCAAATCTGATCTGAGCAAAACAATCAGAATTGAGCAACGAGTCTTGCGGTGGAAACGTAGCCAAAGAATTGATGCTCACCATCTACTCTTCGTCTGGCCAGTGATTGAATACACTGCTGCAGCTTGGTTCCCTGTTTTGTCTCCGGCACATAAGGTAATCTCCAAATGCCCTCCATATAACATCTACATCAAGAAACCAAAGTGCTCCTAGTTGAAAATCACATCAATTTGTTGGGCACCCAAATATTCACTGCACACTCTTTCACAGAACACCCACATCATGTCACACACACACATTAAAACAAGACAGAGATAAGAAAGTTATTCCATCCCTTCATTTCAACAAACAGCTCAAAGATATAACCAAGTATAAAATATGAGAAAACTCCTCATTCAGCACACACGCCAACTTATCAGACTTCCAACCAATGACACCGGCAACATCAACTACACCAACATCAGCTCTCTCACTCAGACATCCACACAGCATTCATCACTCAAACCATCAAATCACTCGGCTCCTGCAAACTATCCAAAACAACCCCACCCACACTGGCTGACGAAACGTCTCTCGCACGCAGAACCTGCACCGTTCTCGCCCAACTCCAATCCAGATATTGCTGCCTTCTCGGTGATTACAAAACCAGGAACAACCCCACCACCCCAGCACCTGCAGATTCTGCCAAACCTCCACCAAAACAGTCACCCACATATTCAAACATTGTCCAAACCTTCATACTCTCTGCCAGCAACTCTCCATCAACACTGTAGCACTTTGGACTGACCCCGCGAATGTAGCAAACCACCGCAAAGCCTACAGATTTCTATACAGCTCTCGCCACTAGACGTTGGTGGCAAAAACAACAACAAAGCAGTGGAGACATTGGTGCGAACTCTGGACCAGATCAGTGCAGCTACGACACCGAGTTACGCCAAAGACTCGACTCGGCTAGTTAGCGATTTATGAGATGATGAGCGTGATGCTGTTAATGGTGGTATTAGCTTGAAAGTTGAAGCTTTGTGGGTGAGTGAGCTAAAGGACTAAACCGTCACTGCGTTGCTTTTGTTAGGTACAGATGAAGCGAGGGCTAATTCCCACTGTGCCACTATCAGCACATCATTGTGGGTAATGCAGAAAACTGTTAACTAAAGTGAATATAGACTGACATACCAAAAAATGTAGTTTAAACCAACATAAAATAAATTAATATTTTGCTTGAATGAAGATTGCATATTGATTATAATTGTTGATATGAAGGTAGTGGAGTGATCGGTTCTTTTTGCACTAAGCTGACCCACAATGCACCACAGAAAGGAAGAGGCAGGGCCTGTAAGCGAGTAACGGTCAGAACTGACATGGCATTAGAGAGTTTCATCTGTGTTTACAGACCCGCAAGGATTAAGACTAAAAATCCATCTGCTAATCTGTCTCTGTAGTGGCATGTTGGAAAATATTTGCAGAGAAAAAGAGGGAGGGATTGCTCACTTGTTCACTCTTCTACTGGCCATGCCAGATACCTGCACCTTTTGTTCAAGCTGTGAAACAAAAGCTGAACCCCAAATGGCTCCATATTGTATTTTCTGTACAGTATAATTTTTATAGCATGTGTAGTGACTGATGTAGGAAGTGGTCACTTAATTAAATTAAAATATTAATCTAAACACTGTCCACAGGTTATAGCCCACAGGCAGCCCACACTATGAGGTACTAAACTGAACTAAACTGTCCATGGAGATGTACCTTTTACATGGAAATGAGATTGTAGTGACCCTTAAAAATGACTTAAGATATATAAACACCTTTCAGAGTAAAGGTACACTTTACCTTTCTACATAGCCTACATATTAAAAGTACAACGTGTACACTTAAGGAATGGTACAGAATAAGTACCCTCTTTCTGAGACTGTTTAAAGGAATTCATTTCTATTGCATGTTTTGGGGGGGGAAATGCAAATATACTAATATATAATATGCATATTTATAGAGTACTTAATAACAGAAGATTAATCATGCACTTATACACGTTCTCTTAAAAAAAACGACACACACACACACACACACACACACACACACACACACACACACACACACACACACACAACCTAAATGTGATTGTTTTATTTTAGACAGTCTGATTCTGGGTCAGGGATGTTTGTGAAGTTGTGGCACAGAAAGAGAGCGTGTGAGTATTGTACCTGGGTGTTTATCGGTTTTATATGCGTTCCGGTTAAAACTGCATTCGAGTGGCGCTTCGTTTCTTTTTGGGTTTGGTGAGCTGTTTAACTCAAGGGGCCAAACGACAGGCAATGCAGAGCTTTTGCTGCTGTTGAGATTTTACAGCTCGAGCAGTTTAATGAGGCCGGAAGAGAGAAGTCGCATTTTTACTGCGGTAAATGAGAGCCGGTAACCGCGTCGGCCATACGGAGCAAACGGTGCGTGTGTGCGTGCGTGCTCGCGCGCGTGTGTGTGGCTTTCCACGCCAAATTGCGGCTGTGTGTGTGTCCTGTTCCCACGGTAGCGCGTGACTCTGCACGCTCTTCAGCCTGCAGTCGAACCGGAAGCCGAGCAAGCGGTTTTTTTTGTTGTTTAGGTTCCTGTGACTGTAAACAGCTGCGACACAGATAAAGCTGTAGAAACCAATGGAACTGATTTAGAGATCTCTTTTTGGCTGTTAAATTCCCCTAAAATCCTGCAATTGTCTGTGTTGGCACACGGTGAAATATTCCAGAAGGTTCGGTGTATATGTTTATTTAGAACAATCACACAATTTCTGATTACATATAGGCTAGACTCTCATGAATAAAGGTACCAAACAGTACTTCTTTTCCTTGTTGCTAGAGCTTTGTTCTTTCTACCTTTAGTAGGAACGTACTGTGAAACGTTTAATATTGTCTTTTACCTTTAGAATAAGTTACGGGACGTCCTGGCTATTCAGGAGATGCACATGCACCACATGCACCTTCGCAGGTAAAAGGTACAGAGGCCTACTGAAGGTACAGCACATGCACCCAAGGAAAACTACAGCTTGCTCTACAGACACCAGTTTTTCGAACGTTGGAGGAGAGTTGCCTTGCTCCTTGGGTTCTAGGCGATCAAAAAGTTTTTATGTGATTCAAGAGTAGCCTCTATTTTGATATTTTAAAGTTTGTCTACAAAAATATGAAATGTGTTGGAGGCGGTAATAAAGCCAAAGAATTCATATAAAGTTATTAGGGAATAACATTGGAGCTAATAGTTTCACTCCCCTCTTTTAATGCCTTCTAAACTTGCACTGAGCTGTTTGAAGACCTGACATGTTCAAATTTTCATTAGTGCATTTTTCAGATTATTATTATTATTATTATTATTATTATTATTATTATTATTATTATAGGAGTATGTTTAGGGTTTTTTCCATTTGGTGGGAAAATGTTTCACCCTGCTTCGCTTTTTTTTTAACCACGCCTCTCTGGGTTTTTAAACTCAAACACACCACGCCCACCCTGAAGCGGATGCTCGCGCGCAGACCAATCAGCTTCTCGCGGCTCCTCCCACTCCGCGCGGCTCGCGTCTATAGAGGCTCGTTGTTATGCAAATGAGCGCGTCTGAAATAATCGCCCGCGCGCAGCTTCTGGCCAGTCAGAGATTGGCTGGGAACCGCTCGAGGAGAGAAGTACACACGTACACGCATACATATACACACACGGAGCGCGCGCAGGGGGAAGAGTCGCAACGCTCGAGCCGTCCGGAGAAAGAATAACAAGAAGAAAAAAACATACAGGCAAGTGTAAATATAACTCGTGAAATAAGCTTTTAAAAGCTGTTTTTACTTTGATAATCACACGGTTTTTTCCTCTTGAATCCAGGCTGAGAATGTAAGACTTGCTTGTAAGCTGAGCGGTGAAGAAGAAGTAGAAGAAGAAAACGGAGGAGTGCGTTTAATCTTTTTGTTTTTGGGAAATAACTAAAGTGTATCTACATACCTGCTGCTGAGATTTCAAAACGAAAAAAAGAAAGAAATCATTGTGCCATCTAAACCTGGTGCTGCTATCGAGACACCTCTGCGGATCCTTTACGCGTTTGGATTGTGGTTCCACTGGTGTCGTTGTTTAAGGGATATATCACATTTCTGTAGCTTACTCTTCCTCCTTCATCATCACCACCATTACTCCTACCACAGCTGCACCTCCTCGTGCCCACGCAGATTTGCACCATGAGCCAGGCGGATGTCTCCACTTGCTCTGCGCCGCAGCGGGTTTTCCAGGAGGCGGTGCGCCGAGGCAACACCAAGGAGCTGCACTCCCTGCTGCAGAACATGAGCAGCTGTGAGTTCAACGTCAACTCGTTCGGACCCGAGGGCCAGACCGCGCTGCACCAGTCGGTCATCGATGGAAACCTGGAGCTCGTCAAGCTGCTGGTGAAGTTTGGAGCGGACATCCGGCTCGCCAACCGCGAGGGCTGGAGCGCGCTGCACATCGCCGCCTTCGGGGGACATCAGGACATCGTGCTGTACCTCATCACCAAGGCCAAGTACTCCAACGGAGCGCGGTGATACATGCATGCATCTCTCTCCGTCTCTCTCTCTCTGTCTCTCTCTCTTCATGAACCACACTGAGAGAGAGATTTCACATTTCTTTCTGGCCAAAACTTAAGAGCGCGCGCTCCTTGTTTATTCACCTAAAACCAAATTAGCGCTATAGAGCTGCGGTTCAGATGGATAAACTGTCCTTTAACTAACTCCTGAGAGATCCGACATGCATGTGCATTGGTACTAAAGCTTTTTAATTTTTTTATTTTATTTTTAACCGCCCTGATTGTGTTGGAAGCATCAAAAGGACTTCTTTTTGCTGTTTTTGCTGGATTGATGGATGACCGGCTGCTCCTCAACGTTACTGATTTTTAAAATGAAATATGAAAACACACATGGATGGATAAATGGATGGCACTTGAGGTATGCTGGAAAAAGGGAATATATTTTTGGGTCAACACTGTTTCTGAGAACCTGAAATGCCATGTAGTTGTTATGTTGTTGTTGTTTTTTGCAATCAGTTAAAGCATTTAATTCTAAAAGCGTCGGAATAATATTCAAAAATTGATCTAAATAACACAACAAGTGGCGTAAAGTTAAAGTACTGTACACAATAGCTTTACTTCTAAATCAGAGTAGTCCAGTGCGTCCTGCAGTCACCTACAGCAGATGCTATAGAGGTGTGTGTGTGTGTGTGTGTGTGTGTGTGTGTGTGTGTTACTTCATAAGAAAAAAAAAGAAAAAACTGCTGCTTTTCGCTTTTCACGTCAGGAAAGTTGCGTTTGGAGTAGACTTTATCATCTTCTCAGTATTTTTTTCTTCTCTTTAACATCCTGGCCATCACTGTGAAATACAGGCTGGGGTTCTTATTTATGAAGGTACATTGATGATGATGATGATGATGATGATGATGATGATGGTGGTCATGATGAATGATGACGCATGTATATTATATTTCGGTTCTTTTTTTTTATTATTAAAGTCCGTGATTAGGGTTTGGGGGAAAATAAGCTGCTTTGCATTTTCATCACACCCTCTAAAATGTGTAGAGATTTTTTTTTTGTATTCTGTATCCTCCCTAGTCCTCGCGCATGCTTCCACGCACCTGCGTGACGTCACGATGACCTCAAATCAGGTGTGTTGGAGCGAAGAAATGGTATTGATCTCAAAACCTTCACAGCCTTCACACTTTCCCCCTGTTGTGTGTTATGGATCTCTGCATCAGCTACCTCGACTTATTCAACTTCTTCTTCTTCTTCTTTTTTAGAGCCTAGTGATCCGCCTCATAACCTGCATCGCTTCCTTCTTTTATTATTATTTTAATGCCTGTTCTCTACAATATTAATCTTCACTCTGGATCATTTCTGACAACCAAAATTAGGCTAAATCCTCATCAAAAATCCAAACCATAGTGATCCGTATTATTATTATTATTATTATTATTATTATTATTTGCAAGTCAGCCGAATGGTCAACTTTGTGTGTTGCTTGCTTGTTTGTTTGGAAAAAAAGTGGCCTGATTTATTAAATACAGGGAGTTTTTTTGTTGCACATAATATCACGGATTTTATTTTAGTTTTTGTTTTATTATTATTATTATTATTATTATTATTACTATTATTTGATTTCACGCCCCCTCGTGCCTGCTCGGGTAACTGCAGGATTTGAGGCTGCAAAAGAGAGAGAAAGAAAAAAATCCCAAGTGACTACTGAGCACCACTCAACTCACATACTGTTAAAGACTGTCGTGTGACTTATTGCAGGGATGAAAAATCTTCAGATTTACGAAAAAAACAGCTCACACAAGGAACAGACCTGCGTTTGTGTTTGAGTATCAGCCTGATGTGTTTCAATGCTGCTTTGATTTACAACTTTTGTTGTTTTTCTTTTTATAAAAAAAAGCCAACAGTGAGTGAAAGAGGAGGAAATGTGCAGTTTAAGTGATCTGTATGAAGCCTCCTGAATGTGTGTGTGTGTGTGTGTGTGTAGGTGTGTGTGCGAGTGTGTATAGGTGTGTGTTGCATGCATACCACTGTTGAACTGGTTCTTACTTGCCTGGCCCCGTTGATAAGCCCTGGTTAGACTTAAGAACATTTCTTTAAGTAAAATAAATAAATAAATAATTAATTGAATAAATAAAGTAAAACCTGGAGTAGTGTAACATCTGAGGAGATCTGATTAAAAGATGAAATATGCATTGCATGTCTTAAACTTGATAACTTTTTTACTTTTTTCTTTTTTTTTTAAAAAAAAGTTGCACTGATAACTGTTCACTCGTTGGCTTTTTTGCGTCAACATTTCATTTTTTTTCTAAATAGAAAAAAAGGGACACGACATAAAAAAAGCTCCAGGTTGTTTGATTGTCTGTTGTGTTTTTGTGTCTCTCTCTCTATATATATATATGTTTATGTATATGTATAGAAATATATCAATAAATAAAGTCCAGGGTGCTTTCTTTTCCGAAGTGCTCTCCCGATATTAGGGGAATAAAGAACACATGTGATGGTAAGATCATTGTAAAAAAAATGAACCAATTGTTTAAAATTGCACGGTGTTGGGGTTGTCTCTCGCTCTGATTTTTGTCATAACATTTATGACATAGAGAGCGAAGCGGCTCGTTTAGGTGTAAGTGAATTGAATTTGATTGAGTAGATTTTGTTTTCTTTCTTTTTTTTGTGGACCAAGCTGTGTCTTGTGAACAAATTTTGAGTGATTTTATTTTATTTGTGTGTGTGTGTGTGTGTGTGTGTGTGTGTTTTTTTGGACATTTGTAACACTGTGATTTGTCGTGTGCTCAGATGATGGAGTGCTGTAATATGTTTTGTACGTTTGTGTACAAGCCAGTAAAGAAAAAATGATTAAACTTTCATAAAAGGTGTGACTGTGACACTTTCCCTACTTTTCTTTCTTCCTTTCTTTCTTTCTGTGTGAAAAGACAGAGTTGAGGGCCTCCCTGACCCTGTCCACATTCTCACTCTGTCCTTTTGTCATTCGTTTCTCCTACGCCTTTCATAGTTTGGATAAAAGAGAGCAGGGGGTTGTGGGTAATTTTGCTTTAAAAGCCTAGATTCCTTCACTTCGAGGTTTTCTTTCTTTTTTAAGGCATTTATTGCCATCTGGGGAGAAACTTGTTCTCTGACACACATGCATTGCTACAAGGTGAGGAATTCCTGTAATGTGTAAAACAGAATTTCACACCACGTTGTCTCACACACACACACACACACACACACACACATTTACTTTCCTTATTCTGTGTACGTTCAGCTCTTATATCTCTATACCTTTTCATGAAGTTTAAACTCCTTCAGACAAAAGCGGTGGATAGACGGCGACTTAACGTGTCCTCACACTCTATAGACGTGAACTCATGCAGACGTAACACACACACACACACACACACACACACACACGCACACACACACATTCATCACTGCAAAAGCTGTAACAGCAGTAATTAAAGTAAC
>JAQQZX010000009.1:21172049-21179549 GCA_030068355.1 Notoglanidium maculatum
TTATAAATCGTTTAACAGTTTAAATAAGCTTTTGCACATTTTCTCTCTCACGCACACACGCGCGCACACACACACACACACACACACACACACACTATGGAGAGACAAACAACAACTCAGGATTTACATACAGTCTGAAACCCTTTGAGAGTCTACGCTCTGATTGGTCAGAAGGTGGTGATTAATTCTCTATAACAGCTTTATATTAATGCACTCACTCTGATACGTTGTCGTTTCTATACAGTTCACTCACAGGGCCCTCGTACAGCACACGCTCAACTGATAATAAACAGATTAAAAAACTTGTGTAACTGTTGATATGGTGAAGTTTTCTATAAGGAAGCATGTACAGTATGAAGGAGTGTCGAGTGTGAGCGCTGTGTAACGGTCAGAGGTAAAGCTGGAACTGTAAGGGTTCCACATCTTCAGGACAGAGGAGTTTCCACTGCACTGCACTTTCTCACTCACGTCACAAGATGAAAGGTTTTTTTGTCTTATTAACTTTGAGAGAAAAAAGAGATGCTTGTGAGGGAACAACTGTTTATAGCTGCTATAATGTAAGCGTGCAAAACGTATTACGTTGTTCTTTAATAAATAAAAAACTGAAGTTGGTAATTTGCTGTGGTGCGAGGGGAAGAAATCACCAGAATTGTCCGTCAGCGGTAACGCCACGCGCGATCGTCCCGCAGCGCAGCCGACCAGCTAATCAGTCGTCCAGCTCCATGCCGAACTGAGGGTACAAGTCGCGTGTGGTGACACTGCGCAGGCCGGCTGTGAGCGAGACACACAGAAGGACAGTTGTGTTAACACACAGGGTGAAGAGGCGACAGTAGTGAGGCTGTACGACACACTGATGCTCTAACAGGAGCTCTTTATGTGGAGGACTGTGGAGAATGCAGCTCCATTATCATACTCCCATACATTACTGCAGTGTGTGTGTGTGTGTTGGTACGCATGTTGTCTCTGCATGTGTGTCTGTGTGTAATAATGACTGTATATCAAAGTGTGTCTACCTGTGTGTGTGTGTGTGTGTGTGGTGATATTAGACTACACTTTATTGCTAATCCCCAGCATGGCCCGTATAAGAGTTGTGTTTTTTGACACTCAGCTTTATTAGTCAAGTTGTTCCACCTTTATATTAAACCCTATGTAGTGAGCACATGTAGTTAACGTGAAGGCGTTTGGGACTGGGCCTCAGCGTGTGATTTTTACCCAGTCTGCCTAGAAGAGTCTGTGCGATGTCCTTGATGTCGTTATATTCGTGCAGCAGGTTAATGTGGAGATCGAGCTCGTGCACACACACACCTCTGTAAAAATAGAAAACCACAAAATAACAAACACTTTCATATCAGCTGGTATGGTTTGATGCTTTTACTGCTTTAAAACCTGACACATTAAAGCATGATTTCTGCTTTCTGGCGGTGAGGTTGCAGATGTGCAGTGATCGAATCCCCCGGTTTGTATTAGAAGGTGCGGTGGCCATCAGGTGCCCGCAGTGTGCAATCCGAGTGCTAACAAAATGATGTCATCATCCATCACTGCACCGAGTAGCCAATAAACTGACGAGGTTACTTTAACTAGATATTTGGAAATTAACTACAGGTCAATTTGGTAAAACTACAGGTCATAACCTCCATGTAAAATCCACGCCATGGTAGCGTTTTATTGCTAACATTAGTAGGATACATTTGTTCTTTTCTCCATTTGAAGAGTCAAAATTGGACAGAGCACCCGGTAACGTTTCCAAGGTTCTGAGGTGTACTGCAGTCCGTGGTTTGGCGTGTTATCGCAGTGTAACGCGAGTCATTATTTGGAAAACATCAGCGACACTAATGAGTGATTATATAAATACTACAGGAACAGTATCTTGCAGCGATATTTTGAGATTATTTAAACCCGATTACCTTCCAGAAAAAACAAAACGGGCAACTTCAGCGTCACTCTGAAAACATTTGTCCCTCATCAGTGATTTCCATCTGGGAAAAGCCACAGGTGTTTTGTTTATCCGTGTTTCTGCAGTCGCATTGTGCTTTATTCACCTCGTTTTTGCTTCATGCTTTCACTTCTTTGAAGAGGATTCATGCTCTCTTACTGTTTCTTGTGTTAAATAATACGTATGATCCTCCATTTTTACAAAGTTTGGGTTCTCAAACATGTTCGCCAGCAAACACTGATTCCTCTCCGTTCCTCTCCATCTTTGTTCCGGATTCACAACACTGAAGGCGCTCTCTAGAGGTTTGTCTGTTCTGGACTAATGCAGCAACATGGCGGCCTCCTTTAGACGCAGGCCTACAGAGCGACAAATGACTCGTTCGAAGTACAAAAACACAATGGTTTGTAATTACAAGTATTTGTACACTAACGAAAACATACTTATGAATACTATATTCCGTTTCTGCTAATAATTTTCCACAAAATCCTACACACCGTAGCTTCAATACAGAACTCAGTTACTGTGATGCACTTACAGAGGAGTGTGTGTGTGTGTGTGTGTGTGTGTGTGTGTCAATGATTTTACCTTGGCTTTGAATACCAAACATTGAAGGTATTCATTTTATAAAATTAAAGGGTGCCAATAATCCTGGAGTTGATCGCCAGTGGAAGGATCAGGTTTTATGTGCATGACATGATGAAGTGAATTCATCAGCTGAAGATTAGAAGTATGAATGAAGTATGAAACACACACACACACACACACACACACACACACACTCTTACTCGCTTTCTAACTGTGTGATGTCGGACTCCAGCTGCAGCAGTGTGTTCTGTAGTTCTCTGATCTCTTCCTCAACACACACCCCGTTATTCAGCGTGCTGGAAACCTGAACCTGTTCAAAACACACACACATGCGCGCACACGCACACACACAGCTCTCAGTGGCCATCTGTGTGTCAGTGTTTAGTGAAATGGTTTTACTGAGCTTGAAAAACATGAAATGCCAAACGTGAAGCAGCAGCCAGTCACGTGAAAGACGTCACTCACTGGAGATTTAAAACTGGAGTTGACGTTCTTGCATCCCGAATGGACCGTCCTGTTTGAGGAAGAACAGATACAAAGCTGTCGTGAGTAATGTCAAGAAACAATGATAGTTAAGCGGTAATGCATTTTTTTTTAAACTAAGTGCATTTTAAAAGAATGGCACAAAAACTATCTTAGTTACATAAAAGCTTAAAAATGATTGGACATTAATAGCGAGTTAATTGTGTCAGTAACTCAGAGGCACATTCAGACCGTCACTGCAGCGTTACTCGTGTATTAACGGTTTGTAGGGCAAGATATGATCTGGAGTTAAGCGTTTATCACATACAGTCCTTCCTGCCTTTGCGAGGAAATGAATTGTGGCTCATAATGCAGTGGCACAAAACAGTTCAATATGATACCGCTCCTCTCCTTGACTCGAACCGGACGAGTTCTTGGTGTAGGTACAGCGGAATATGATTTATAACGATACACTCGAGAACTTTTCCACATTTTTTATTTTGTTGTAATGATGCTTTCAGCTCTCCTGCAGGCTTTTTTTATTTACTTCTCTTCCTTCCACTCTTTTCCTCATGGTCCTGTGTTTCTGAATGATGTTTAAACACGCTCATTAATCACTCTGATCTTTCTCTCCTCCAACACAATATTTGCAGGTTGAAGGTGATTGAGAGCTGCTTTCCTGATTCTCACTGACGGGGAACTACGCTGCTCAAGAGTGTGAAATTCCCGTATCTAAAATAACAAAGCGAACACGTGAATGACTTAACTAATTATGATTACACACATTAATAAGACAAAAACACAAATACATGAGAGCATGTCGGGGGTGTATACTTTTGAGCATGCGATTAAAGAGACTTAGTTGCTGTAATATTTAGGCTGTACATCAGAAAACATTAAATGAACATGACATTTTGTAGATAAACTGCAAAACATGGGTCATATTGTCATGTTTGCGACCAGAAATAAAAGAGGAGGTGAAAACATTTGCACTCAACTGCACCTACATATGTACACAAGCTTTAAAAAATAAATAAATAAATAAATAAACATTTCTATAAATAGACACTGGAGATTTATTAGCTCATGAATAAGTTCATATTGAATTTTGGATACTTTACTTTAATAAGTTTGATTTAGCAGTGTCTTTTGGGTTAAAAAGTCATAAGATTAATAAAACTTTTTCAATCTGGCAACCCTGCTAGTCAGGGTCTTGCTAAGCGGTTGTTTACCTTTTTCTTGATGCTAGCAAAGTTCCGCCTCTTTGTGGTGTAAATTTTAAAGTTTCAGCACCATCATGATCTGATTTTAGATTTTGTCCGGTTTCAGAATCCATTCTAAATTTAAATTAAGGCACTTTATTAATTCAAACACTTATAAATAGCGAGCTAATGAAGTTGCAAACAGAGCTAGTCAGACAGCTAGCTTTATGAGATTAGCTCAGTGCGCCGTCCTGCTGTTTACTGGATCCCGCCTTGCTTTGAAATTGAACACGTCATTCTTCAAAGCGGGTGATTTTATTCGTGGTTCAAGAAGTAGGGGCGGAACGTAACGTGTAGCTGTTGCTAGTTAGTGCAACACGTCAACGCCTCCGCCATATTGGAGAGGTTCCGATTCACGCGCAAGCCTACACAAGGGTAAGGAGGGAGACAAGGAAACCTTGATCAAATCAGTTGCAGCTCGCATTATGTTTAACGAATTTTCACAAACCTTTGCTAAAAACGTCCAGAATTTCTGTATATTTCAGAATCTCTTCACATTTAAAATTTAACTTTAACCTAAACTAGCAAATAGGAAAGTGTCAGGGTGGTATCAGGACACATGCATGTATTTGCCTTTTTAATATTAAACAGTAATGTCAGAATTTCATGTAATAACCATATCCATACTTAATTTCCTGAAAGAACATTTTTTTTGTGGTTGCATCCCATTTAAGAGCTAGTCTTATTCCATAGAGATGTGCAATTCGTTTTGATGTTAAATTTAAAGAGTGCAATTTCATGTGTGACCAGCAGGTGGCAGTAAAGCGCAATAAAATTATCCACCGGCTTCAATTTACCTGCTATTACCTGCGAATAATGCTTAAATGGGCAATGGGGAATAATTGTTTTTATGAAGTTTGTTTAAAGTTATGTTCACTTTTCTTTTCAAATTTGAATAAAGTGTACGTTACATTTAGTAAAATACTTGTTTAAGAATGAATACATGGCACGTGATGTGGACCACCAATAATCAGCCAATCAGGAGATGGAGAAGCCTGACACCTGTCAGTCATAAAGTCCCGCCCTCTTGCATGTATGCGTTTTAGCCTAAACATGTGAGTCACATGTTCTCGGCTAAATTTATTGGACCTGTTGCAATGCATTATTGGAGTACAGGAATGTGCACAATATTTATTAGGAAGTGTTTGTGGTTATGAAACAGGGGGAAAACTCTAATTAGTACAGTGTGTAGTAAAAGTGGTAGAGTTTTAGACAGCTGGTTTGTTTATTTTAAAAAATCTGTGCGGTCACGTGGGCATGGGAGGAGATCCAAAGAAGTTTTTAAAAATTCAAAATCAGATCAAAAATCTGAAAATAAACCCAGACAGGTTCATCTGAGCCACCGTGTGAGAGCTTTAAACTAGCTCATGAGGTCGTTCAGGTGCGTTAAAGTAGGAAACACACACACACACACACACACACACACACACACACACACACACACACACACACACACACACAAACCCCAGAGTGAAGACAAAGAGGAACTGGTGAAGAACCTGCTGTAAACACCGAAGAAATGAAAGACCATATCTCATATCCTCATATCTCTGTAACTCTGTACGCAAAGTCTGGAATCAGGATGTAAAAGTTTCTCCTGAACATCTCGCCTTGTGCTGTTCTGCTCCAGGTTTGACTCTGAATCACAGCTCTGTCCTCTGCCAAGCTTTTCCTGGAAGTCTCACAGGCGTCTGAGCTCATCACGCTGAACACAAGGTGAGTCTGTAGGCCTTTAGTGTAGCGCTGTAATAAGCAAGGGAATATTTATATTTTTAATTTTTAATTCTGGTTGAAGCATTTTAACAGCAAGAGTCACAAAAATCCAAAACACCGCTGGAGACCTGGAAATGAACTTACAAGGAGAATTCGAGCCCACATTTATATCATATTAATAAGGATAAAGAATTATAACTACCAATAATTATTAAAAATGCAAAGTCACTGACCATGAATCCCGATACAAGCAATAAAGAGTGTGTGTGTGTGTGTGTGTGTGTGTGTGTGTGTGTGTGTGTGTGTGTGTGTGTGTGTGTGAGAGAGTGTGGTTTTTTAGAATTTATTACTCTATTTGAGAAAATGATCATTAAGTGCTTCAGCCCCATGCTGCTGGGATGTTTCATTAACATTACATGTAACTACAAGAGGATAAAAAGTATAAAGTGGTGTTCTTTATTAAATAAAACATCATTTCATCGCTCTCCTCCTCTCTGTGGGACACGAGCACTTCATTATCTGCTTCATTTCCCTGCGGCTGAAGTGTTTAAAGTTCAACCCCGGGTCTTACTCAGACACACGACTGCTCACTGATCCCCATCAGCTCTGGAGATGAGAACAAGTCAAACATCGGAAATGAAGATGTGGAAATGAATTGGCTCAAAATCAGCTCTCGTAAGTTAACGAGGTGAAATTGGTTCATTAATCGAACATAATTAGAGGATGATGAATTGAACAGCATCATCAGGGTAAATAAGTCTAACTGCAGTCCTGTCTGGCGTCTGGAGTCCATCACCTTCAGAATAGGTTTCTGCTGAGGTAGAACTGAAAAACCTCCCAAACATCAAATAAAAAAGTATTTAAGTTTGTTTAATCACTTTTCATTGGCTGTGAGATGCTTTGGTGAGAACCAAGATCAACCAATCAGGTTCATGCGTTTTATTTTCTTATTTCTGTTTATGCGCTGATATGGAGGAAGGATGGTGAAGTGCAGGAGGAGAAAGAGGTGTAGCTTTAACGCATAAATCACCATTTTCACTTTTACATTTTCAGTAGAATGTTCATATTAATATGACATCACGGTGGATTGTCTTAAATAATTTCAAATAATTTTTTTTTCTCATTACCACTCATTACTGCCGTCTGACATCAGGTCTCACTTTTCAGTTTACAGGTTCTCTATGTGTGATTTAGGGGGACCTATTAGCAGAATATAATATTCATAAGTCAATGAAATAAACAATTGTAGATAAATACTTCATCTTGGTCTCGTGTGTTAATCTGAACTGGATGAGCTGCAGAAGATCTGGAGTGATGTAGCTGAGGTCGAGGAAGTGTTAGAACAGTGTCTGGTTTAGGCCACGCCCACTTCAGTATTCCTTCAAACCACTTTCCAAACATGTTAAAGTGATGATGATAAACATGGACAAACAGAGCAAGGTTGTGTTTCAAAAACGGGAATCTCTGTGAATTGTTTCTGTATGATTAGTGATTTTTCTCACAAAAAAAACGATCTGCAGCATCGGTCCAACTGTGTGGCTCAAA
>JAQQZX010000009.1:21182049-21192272 GCA_030068355.1 Notoglanidium maculatum
CTCGCCGCCATTCCTCAGGCCGTCCGGCTGCTGCAGGTAGAAGGGCATGTCGTAGTGCGTGCAGGACGGGCAGAACGTCTGCGAGCGGGTCAGCTTGCGCACCGGCGGTGGGGGCGTGTACAGGGCCGGCCCGTTGGGGGTGGGCGCCGGGGAGACGGCAGGAGCCAGGATGTTGTGGTTGGAGTGTATGGGCGGCAGACGAGACGTCACGGCGAAGTCAGGCTCCTCCTCCTCCGACTCGGACTCCTCCTTCTTACAGCAATAATACTAAAACACAACAGACATAAGGGAATTCAGATTCTGATTGGTCAGAAGGTGTTGATTAGTTTTCTATAACAGCGGCTCTGACAGCAGCGCAGGTTTATATTAATGCACTCGCTCGGCTACGTTATTGTTTCTATAGCAACAGCGCTTTGTAACATGATAAGCTGCAGGGTCTTTTTTTTTTTTGTCTTATCAACTTCAACAAACAGATTTACAGGATGTGCTCCGGAGTAAAGGTCTCGTCTGTGGTGGAGTGAAAGTGGAGTTTCCTGCACTGAGACGTGAGCACATGATGATCCTCTCGGCTTCCATCGGCTCATACACAGGAAGGTACAAATCTGAGTCAGGATCTTCTGTCCATCAGCGTGTCTAGTCTCGCCCTCTGCAGAACCCTAGAATAGAACCCAGGCGACGTTTTTCATACGTGGATTACTGAGTTGGCGGGACTGGGCTGTGGATGATTTGACATGATCCAAAAAAAAGCTTCAAAGCTGTTGTTGGATTTGTTACTGAGACAAGAAGCTCAAACGGGAGGAGATGAGGCATTTCCGAGAGTTTTATAAAGACAGAAAATTATACGCATGATAAAATAGGAATATACTGAGTGAGACGAGTCGTTCACAGATGAGTCGACTCTTTGATTCAGTTCCTTTAGGTGAGTGCTAAAACCAAAAAGAAAAAATTCTAAATATGAACAAATTGTCAAATCAAATCATTTTATTGTAATATTAAATAAAAATAATTTTCAGTTTAATTTCTTATGATTTCCTTTTTTTTTCTTTTTTTCTTTTTTTTTTTTAAACAATAATCTGTTTTACAATTTTAAAGATTCAGTACAAAATCTTAACATCAAATCAGCTGTTTCTGACCAGCAATAGTAATGTTTTAAATTAGGAAAAGTTCGACCATGATTTATTTTACTGAGATGACGGAGGAGTCAGGAGACTATTTATCATGATATCGTTGTTATATCATCATATCGCCAAGCCCTTCACGCAGATCGGAGACAGTGCCATTTCCACACACAGCACTATTTTAGAGAAAATGTAAATGTTACAGAGAAATGGTTTTATCTGGAAAAAAAGTGCTGAGTATTTTATATTCTCTAATGTCCTACAAACACAATGGATGCCGTCTGCATGCAAGAAGCATCACAGCGAAGAGTCACGCGTCGTCACAGATTCCTGATTCCTCTTTATAATCACATTTTATGTGTAGAAATGTTTACAGAACGTCTTTCAACTTTCACAGAACTGTGTGCATTCATTTACATATTTTTCTTTGTACTGAGACACCTCTGAAGTAGATAATTTCTAAATTAATGTGCCTTTAACCATGTTGGAACGTAACCATGGCGACCAGTTATAAATAACTGTTGAGTCTCAGCCTGTGTTTCCACTTTGCAATCACGGAAAATGAATATTAAAACCTAAAACGCTGGTCGTGTGAAATAATGAGCCTCAGGATGCTAATGGAGTGGATTAAAGGATGTTTAATGAAAACTGGGGCGAATCCACTGGACGGGAAAAGATGAGGATGAGGTCGTTGGTTCACCCTAATTTAAATCATCTGATCTACAAATAGTTAGTGTCTAAGGGGTGTTAATGAGGAAAAGACACAGACCTAAAGTGTGTGTGTGAGGGAGAGAGGAGTGGACACACGGGTGTATGACACATGAATCCTCGGTCATGCCAAACTTCCTAAAGGGGTTCTACTGGGAACATCTACTACGAAAGGAACTAATGATATTGTTCACTAATGAATCGACTCTTTGAGCCAGCTCTTTTAAGTGAACTCTGGAATTTCTTGCTGTTTTTTTTTTTGTATAAGGACACAACAAATACATCAATATTTAATATCCATGATGCCATAACACCGTTAATCACAAAACTAATGCAACCGTTATGAAAAAGAGTCTAATGAACAGCTGAGTCATTTGGCACAGAGTAACAATGTAGAACCTATGCAAGTTAGGACGATTGTTTAGGCAGATAACCGTGCAGGGATCTTTAAATTCTACTTCAGTGAGAATTAAGAGCAGTCACAGGAAGTATGATCATATTAATGGGCGAACGCATACCCTAGTCAGTTTAATTACACACTGCCTTGCTGTGGTTTTGAAGAACCTATGCGAATCAGCCAAGCGATCTGATCCACTGAAAAGCACTGAAATTGCCATGACTACACGGTAACCTCTGGATCACACTGAACCGCTTTTAAGGTCTCAAAAAGAGGACGTGTCCGGGACTTCGAGGACGTCTGGTCGTTCCTAAAATAATCTCTGCAATCTTTTAGGAAAGTTGTGTGTAAAGGTTTTCATGGCCTGAACTAAACATTCCCACCAGATGTACAAAACTTTCACTGATTACCTTCATCCTCCCAGCAGGCACAGCAGATTTACATTTAGCCACACCCACAAAATTCCATGTGTATAAAAAGCATGAAAACCCGAAAGCGACTAAATTGACGACAAAACAGTTCCTGCTGAATGCGACATGCACCAAACCTTCCAGTAACGCAGCTCAGCCATGGCAGTGTTTCAGCACGTTAACTCGTCCTGCTTTTATTGGGTGCCATTAATTTAGTCATTTATGGATTTGTTTTGAAATTGCTTTCTATCAATGGATTGAATTTGACAGAATGCTCATTAAATTGGTGTGAGGTTGAAATGAGTTATTTAAACATGACCATCTCATCGACAATTCTACAGTTAAAGCCGATCCATCACGTTTCACAACAATGACGCTCCTAGTGTGGAAATTTAAAGCACAGGAGCTTAATCCACAATTCTGGTGTAAAAGCTCCTGCCTACAGTTTACAGATACATTTATTCGTGTATGCAGAGCGATTAAACGAGGCTAAATGTACACGACGTCTAAACCAGTGTGTAAGTCATTAAGACAAACGGCGCAGCGTCTCTGACTCGTCCCTGCCGTGCTGTATCGGTGCGATCGCAGCAGGAGTACCGAGCTGTCCTTGGCGAGCTGGAAACGTGACCTGACTTGTCGATTACGAAGGCTGTGTGCGAGAGATAGAGCACTTAAACTCCCAGTGCGTTAGGAGAAGGCAGTAAAATACAGCATTGCATGTTTATTAGCGTGAGATGGGGATGATTTTACTGCAGTACAGGAGAGAGGAGAGCAGGGGTGTAATGATATAAACGGTATAAAGAGCACACCGCTAGGAATTTGCTTCTTCAGATTTTGACGATACCATGCCGTTCGTTTACTTCGAATTAACGCTTTAACGATTTGTCAAATGTTCTAATCGAGATTGTACATGTTTATATATAATAATGCATATTTAAATTAAATTTGAATTATCCATAGATGTTCTTTAGAAGTTTAACCCAATGCGAAGGAAAATCACAGCCTTCTCACCGCCTCCTACACTCGGCGCTTCTCTTAAACGCGGCGCGCTTGGATTACAAAAACCCACTAACAGGCAGCACTTCACCGAGGACTGAGCTAAGGGAAGACATGTTCAAACATCACTTCAGAGATGGAATTGGTACAGGTTTGAAAAGTGTATGTAGAATATAATGCTGCATCACATCCTAAGCCAAAATTCACTCGTCAGAATGACGTCATTTTTGACCTCGGCACGTTCGACAGATGAAGTGAGAAACTGTTTGTAACGAGCTAGGCAGCTAACTCAGATAAGTGATGTATATCGTCTTTTTTCGAACCGTGGCTTGTATAGTGAGCGTTTTAGATTTAATAAACGGATATGTTGATTTGACGGCACTCTGTAAATGGGGAAGGAGATTTAAGAAAACGTGATCTACCATTACTGTCTGTGCCTCAAATTATACCGTGATCTTACTTTTAGGTTATAGCGCCCAACCCCAGAGGACATGAAGGAGGAAACCGGTGTCTGGCGCTGACTTACCTGCAGTCTACAGTAGCACAGTACTGCGATGATGCACAGTAAGATTACTGTAGCTAGAATCCCGCCTGTGATGACCACTGTCCCGGCTGTCATTCGAAAAGCTCTCCATCAACACCCTGAGAGACAGAGACACACCGAGAATGATGGTGAGACATTAAACAAAGTCTGAGCACGGCAGAGTGTCCGTGTGATCGAAATAAATCCAACATAACCACATGTGAAAAGAGCCTGAGGCTGGAACAGGAAGTGATGCGGGATGTAACTAAGGGGTCATACCGTGATGGAGAGCCTCGAGGTCGACCACAGCTGAGAGATTATAATGAGATCGAGGCTCGGTCAGGAGGACGGTGGAGAGATGGAGTGATGATGATGTTATGTTTTAGGTCATGGCGAACTCGTACAGTGGAAAACACAGCTAAAAATATACACTGTGAATTCTGGATAACAGCCACATTTTAGAAAAACATGGTAGAAATAAGGAGGTATTCAGATTTCTAACCCTGCTTTGGTGTCTTGCTGCAAAGATCATGTGGTGGAAGGAGCCAGTTTAACAAATTGTGCTTTTCTCATCATTTGATCAAATTTTTGCTTGACGCCGTAACGAAACACACATAGCCCGAATCAATTCAGCTCGTAATCAGATGGCGACTGTCAAAATCGTCTCATCATCATCGCCAAGACAGAGAGCTCGTACACTCTCTGTACAGACATTTCAACTGTTTAAATGACAGAATTAAAAGATGTTAATAACAAGACTGATCCAACAGAACAGACGTGAGTGAATCACTGATGTTCGCGTGAACCGCCGCCTGCGGAGGCTCGCTGTTTAAACACTGCCAGCTGACGAGACAGAGACTGATGTGGATATCTCTTCTGTAAAATATACACATGTTTAAAGTGTATTTTATATTGTAGGCAAACCTGAGAGACTGTTACTTCCTTTCTTACATGTTTCATCACTAATTGTGGTTGAATGTGTGTTAAACACAGAGAAAGGGGTTTCAGGAAAACGGACGACACACGCCGTCGTATTTTAGCGAGGAATTCACCGGAGATGATGGTTAGGGTTGCATTGACGTCTCCGTCTTGTCGCTCTGTCTCCACGGCTCACACCTCCGTAGCACAGACTCAGGGTAAGTGTGAGTCGAAATAACGTGCAGCACACAATCACTGCTTTTTTAAGGAGGTTTTTTTGCTGTGAATCCTCTGTGGAGTGATATTTTAGGTCTCAATAAGAGGACATGTCTGAGACGCGGAGGACGTCCTGGCTTCCTAAAATAACCGCCACAATCAGGACGCTTTCAGACTCGACTTTGATTCCTACCTGAACTGAAGATTTACTGCGTTTATTAAACACATCAGTAACGTCCATCGGTAGTGTACAGTACAGGTTATTATGCTGCATTCTTTTATCATCAATGTATTCTAGAACGCGAGTGTATATCCATATTCAGGCCTGGCTGATGAGGGATTTTTGGCACAGATGGCGATAAAAAGCTCTGTGATTTACGATAACCGATATTATCGTCCGATACCCACACCTCGAAAAAGTCAAACGTCTTCACGCAAATAGAAGTGTATTAAAATATTGTGAATTGTACAAAAATAGTCAAGCAGGACTAAAAGTGCATGGGGAAAAAAGCCATTTTGAACTATTTACACAATAGAATTACTTTATTTAGGCCTTTATGCGTAACTTTATGCATAACTGTTCATCTGGAAACATGCACTTTTATCAGTTTTACATAGCTGAATGCCTTTATCTGTTTAACATGCCAGTGCCAGTCTGCTTGACTCTGCTTGGGTCAGCTGATTGTTGTGATGATGAGTGTTGCCTGCAGTGGAGTTGCAATCTGCCCTCTGGTGGACAATCTATGCAATGACGACACATGTTTCAAGTCAAGTCAAGTCAGATTTCAGCCATATAGAGCTGATGCAGTACACAGCGAAACGAGACGACGTTCCTCCAGGACCAAAGTGCTGCATATAAAACAACACAGAAGTACAAAAGTGCATGTGTCAAACAGGAGACAACATGAAGTGCATGTGTGTAAAGGATCCATCTTCCGTCTCTTCATTTCTGTTTTCTCATTTATCAGCCGTTATAAACGCTGATACCGATTTACTGGCAATTAGCTTATATCTGCCAATAATATTGGCACACTTATTTATTGGTTAGACTCTAATCCATATGAGGTTGAACTATTTTGAAAAATATCTATTTGACATCTTTAAACGCGAGAAGCATCACGTGTAGGTCTGCGTTCCAGATCTCCCAGTTTGGTGTAATGTTAGTGATGGGACAGTGATGAAGTTCCTCATCTGAACATCTCCTAAGCTTTATCATCAGATATTCAGTTATTTTGTGAATGTGGATCGGTGAGTTTTATTTTAGTGTCTGTTATTTATCATTATACAAAAACACACTAAATACTTTTCCTAATTACTAATAAATAATTTATTTCCTCAATAAATACAAATAAACACATACTAAACTTTTTATTTAGAACTGCAACAAATGCCAAGTTTTCTTTTCTTTCTTTTTTTTTAAATGAATAAGTCACTGTTTTGAAGATTTCTCATGACAAACCATCTAATTCTAGTTAAATGAAACGTGTTTAGTCACCTTTATATTGTCTGATTTTAGGAACGATGGTCAGCTGATTAAAACACAAACAGCCTCACTTTCTTCACAAACTTTCTCTTAAGAATCGCGAAACACTTTTTTTCTCTTCAGTGTTTTCACTTCCTGTCATTTAGACAGAGCTCTGTGTGTGTGTGTGTGTGTGTGTGTGTGTGTGTGTGTGTGTGTGCGCGCATGTGAGAGAACTGTATCTGTCTCAGCCAATCAGCCGAGCTGTCCTCGGGTAACTCGTACCTGCCCAACGGAATCAAATTATAGCGTCCTAATCCGATTCGTCCAGTGCCCAAATGTAATCAATAGTCCTGGTTGGAAATGAAACAGGACTGTTGGTTTTTATTAGATCCTGAGAAGATGATGTGCAGTGACGGAGCAGCGTGAACGGGAAGGAGTAGGGCCTGCTGGGGTTTGTGGGCGGAGTCACACCAGCTCGTTACAAGCAGCCGCTGTATTTGTTTTTTGTTATTTAGCTTTTTTATTTTGCTTTTATCGAGGTTTATGTTGTGTTTATAAGAGATCACGTCCATCTCTGTGCAATAACACACACACTGAGCGTCATTTATCACTCTGGATACCAAAGTTATTCAGAAATAGTTTGCAGGACTGTTCACGCAAGAAATGCAACGTTTATAAGAAAAGAAAAAAAAACCAGTTAGTTTGGAAAAATGCTCATATTCTGCATTTCTGCAAATTTGTTCACAAGATCAGCTTTAAATCCTGCAGCCGTCTGAGTTACTGCGACTTTATTGCAGTCAGGTTAAATCACTGCTCACATAAACGTACATACAGACTTCGCCCCTGTATATTAATGACCTGAAAGAAAGCGATTCCAGAACAAAGCCATAAATTACAACAAAAAAGTCTATCTGCTCAAATAGTATCAAAGTAATGGCACCCTATACTGGACGATTTGGCATACACAGCGCTTAGGAGGTGCATTTTCATCGTTTAGTTGTCATTTGTTCTCTTTGCCTTTTATGGCGTTTTGTGGGTGTGGCTAAATCTTTGGACGAGCTTAATTTACATCTGATTGGCTTTGTGAGTATGCAGATAATCAGCAACACTTTTGTGAATCTGGCAGGAATAATTGCTTCAGCTTGGCCCCAACCACCTTTACACACAACTTTACTAACAGATTAATCAGTGAAGCTCAATGTCTTCACAGATACACACACACACACACACACACACACAGGTGTAGAAATCTGATGTTAACTTCCCATCTTCTAGCTCACGTGTTCTTTATTCACACTCGTGTATGCTAATGAGCGAAGCCTACACACTACCATTAGTCTGCTAAATAGCTGGCAGTTAATCAGCTAATTAAATCACCAACCAAAAGGAAATGAAAAGCCCTGTTTAAGAAGGACAAATGGTGTAAAAATCACAATAAGAATTTTTAGTAGAATATCATAATAATAATATTAAGACATGATGAAAGCAATTAAGCAATTATCATTCTAGAATTTAATATCATCCAATTAAAGGAATCAGATCTGCATTTCCAGTCACACACACACACACACACACACACACACACACACACACAATTTGATGAACTTGAACATTGATTATGGAGCAGGCAGATGCAGGACGTCTCTCCCACCTCCCTGAGGGAGAACTTAATTACATCTCTGTGTGGAGTGTGTTGATATAATGCGGCATATAGCATTAATTATTTACCACACACACACACACACACACACAAACACCATATTACTGCTGACCATATCCATGTTACGGAACCGCTCTGTTCCCCAAAGGTGTTTAAAAACAGAACAATACCTTGTGACCATCATCTTTTCATGTGAAGTGTTTTGTTCCTTTTTCACCACAACATTACTTCCCAGCTAACAATCTTTGGTCCCTAGAATGTTCCAAGATTGTTATTTTTTGGTTACTGGAACGTTCCTTAAAGGTTTGGTTTTCCTTTGGTTTTTAAGGTAAATGTAACCTTAGTTTTTGGTTGCATGTTTTAGTTTATGGAATGTTCTCCTAATGTTCTCCTGACGTATGTAATGGGGGAACCATTGTAGAACCTTTGGGGAACTTTCCCGTTTGTTTGTATTGACGTTCCCCTAACCATCCATCACTTTACACTGTCAACCTCTGTGCAACATTCTAGGAACGTTCTCATATGGTTGTGTGAATAAATACCAGAATACAACCAATTGGGAACGTTGTGAGAAAAGCACAATGCAACCATAAGAGAACGTTAGAGTTTTTAGTTCCTAAAACTTTTGGCGGAACTTTGTGATGCATAATAACCTGGAGAGAACGTTCTCTAAACGTTGGGAGAAGGCTGTGTGTGTGTGTGTGAGAGAGAGAGAGAAATAAGCAACTGTCTGTATAGTTCCTTTACAGTAAAATCATTAGTATTATCCATCATGTTTTGCATCTAATTTATTTTATTTTATATTGAGGCCATGAAGCTGTAATGTGTGTGTGTGTGTGTGTGTGTGTGTGTGTGTGTGTGTGTGTGTGTGTGTGTGTGTGTGTGTGTGTGATATCACACTTTTCATTCACTATGTTGACTCCACAACGTGCTCACGGTGTGTATAATCTGAGCGCTCGTCCGCTACACTTACAGAGAAACTTTAACTTCATTCATCATTTTATCCATAAAATATTCACCGCTCAGGATCAGCCACGTGCCTGATTAAGACGCAGCTCCTCTGATATCCTCAGCATTTTTTGTTAATTAAAAATTATTTAAAATGAGATGTTTTTCATATTTGTTGGGAGAAGGCTCTGGAAAACTAACGATAGGAGAAACAGAAGTTAACGTTAGCTGAATGTTCCATGTTTGCTGGGGAGCTGCTCTAAACCGTTCCCTCAGCAGCCTCTCTCTGTCTTGAAGTGAAGAAGATAAAGAAAATGCACACAGAATGAGAAACGCAAAGCGTAAATGTTATATCACTTAAATATATTACATGTCACGGTATGAATCTGTTTGTGTGGGGTCTGCAGTACACGGCCCTGGAACGAGGTGTTGCTATAGAAACGATATCATCTATCTGTTACATATTGAACATGAGAAGCAAGAGTTTGTGTTAAACTGAGTTAAAAGAGTGATTCAAAGATGGGGTGCCAATATTTTTTTTTAAACAGATCGTTGTTTGAATGCAAGCTGACAGACACAAAAAGCTAAAATGCAACACTTTTTGGAGTAAATCAGAATGGGAGTGTATGTGTGAGTGTGAGTGTTTGAGAGTGTGTATGTGTATGTGTGTGTGTGAGTGTGTGTGTGTGTGTGTTGGACCTACAGCAGGTGCAGTAATGCGGCGTGACGGCTGAACGGAACGCGGCCGGGGCGAGAGCTCGCTGCTCGTTTGTGTCTCAGTGAGAAATTACACGTGTGTGTGTGTGTGTGTGTGTGTGTGTGTGTGTGTGTGTGTGTGTGTGTGTGTGTGTGTGTGTGTGTGTG
>JAQQZX010000009.1:21192372-21202840 GCA_030068355.1 Notoglanidium maculatum
AGAGAGAGGAGAGAGGGGCGAGAGGGGAGAGAGGGGAGAGAGAGACGAGAGAGGGGCGAGAGGGGAGAGAGGGGAGAGAGAGGAGTGAGGAGAGGAGAGAGGGGAGAGAGAGAGGAGAGAGGGGCGAGAGGGGAGAGAGAGGAGAGAGGGGCGAGAGGGGAGAGAGGGGAGAGAGAGGAGTGAGGAGAGGAGTGAGGAGAGGGGAGAGGAGAGGGGAGAGGAGAGGGGAGAGGGGAGAGGGGACAGAGGGAGGAGAGATGAGAGGAGAGAGCGGCTGCAGGTTGAAGGTCATTTAGAAGTGTTTTGTAATCATGGGAAAGATATTTTTCTAATTGAATGCATCATAAAACCATTTTGTTGGAGAAATCTGTAAAACCATTTTTAATGTTTAATTAAAATTTAAATTTTTTTTCAATATCATCATTCCATTATTCCATTTACTTGTTGCAACTTTTCCCAGTATTCCATCCCTCCTTCATTCTGTTTCCATTAATTCTTTTCCATTAATTCCTTTCCCTTTCTCCACCTCAACATCCCTTTTTATTTCAGCCATCCCTCCAACCAGTCCTTTCAGCCCCCATTTTCTGTTTCTATATTTCTTTGGCTCCCTATTCCTCCATCATTTCATCTGTCTTGTCTTTCCATCACCTTATTTCCCCATACCACAGTTCCTGCCTATCTTCCCTTTCTATCCCTTCCTTTCTATCTTTCCCTTTCCCCATATCTCACATTCCTTCCCTTTCTGTGCTTCCACCCCATTTTATTTACTCATTCCTCTCGTTCTTGCCATAATTTCACCTCCCTGTTTTCTCATTTCCCATCCACCTATCCATTTCTCATTCTCCTTCTTTTTATGCATTTGTCTTTTCAACAATTTCAATATTCCCATTCCTCTATTCTTTTATATTTGTACATATTATTTCATCCTTCCATTTTGTTCATGTTTTTCCATTCTATTACTTTGTCCCCATCCCTTCAGGTTCCCCTCTATGCACTCATTGCTATCTTCTCATCCTTTTCAAATGTCTATCTTCCCTTCCCTCCATTCCTTTCTATCATTCCATCGCTTTTGATTTTCCCATCCCTTAAGTGCTTCCTTTTCCCCACCTCAACATCTCTTCTTTTTATTACTTTACTTCTTCACCCCTTTCTGTGCATCAACCCCTTTTATTTGCTCATCCCTCCAGTTCCTTCTGTCCTTTCATCACTATTTTCTATCCCTCGTTCTAATTTCCCTTCTTCCCCGTCCATTTCTCATTCCTCTTCCTTCCATACATCTGTCCTTTCATCCCCTTTTATTACCCCTTTCCTCCATTCTTTTTTTATCTTTCCATTCTCAACTTCTTTTATTAATCTACTTTCTTTTTTCCATTTCTCCATCCCCTTCTATGTTCCCATCCATTGACTTATTGCCATCTTCTTTTCTTTTCCTAATTTTCATCTTTTCATTCCTTTTCATCTTTATGTTCTCCATCTCACTGTCTCTATTTATTACTTGATCTCTACATCCTTTTTATTTACCCATCCCTCCATTCCTTACTGTCCTGTCATTTCTCTGTTATCTGTTTCTCGTTCCCCTTCCATCCATGCACCTGTCTTTCCTCCCTTTCTGTTACCCATTCATGCATTTATTTTTTGTCTTCTCATCCTTTTCTCATTTTCATCCTTCCATCTCTTTATATTTCTGATTGTTTTATTCCTTCCTGTTTCCCCACCTCAACATTCCTTATTTATTACTTCACTCTTTAGTCCTTGCAGTGCTTTTTTAAAAATTTTCTCACCCCTTTTCAGTTCTTTCAGTCCTTTCATCTCCTTCTTTTTCTGTTTTTTTATCCCTGCATTTCTAATTTTCCCATCTGCCCATCCTGTTCTGATTCTCCATCCATCTTGATCTTTCCATCCGTTTCCCTCCTCCCACAATTCCTTTTCTTTCTTTCTCCCTTCCTCTCCCCTCCCTCTCTGACTCATGCAGGGGAAAAAAGTTTAAATAAAAGTGAAAAGCTGTTTTTCTATCACATCAATTATTAAGCCTACAAATAGTAAGAAGCTGAGATTGGCCTGTGTGGTAGTGACACGGCCCTGAATTATTCATTGATGGAGGAAGACGGGGGGAAGTGTGGTTATTTCTCTCCCTCTCATCCTTCCACTCTTCCCTCCATCAGCCTGCTCTGTTTGTAAGGTTTTACTCTTGAACCAAACGCCTGCTCTTTTTCCCGTAACTAGCATGACTGACTAGCGTGGGTGGCAATAATATGGGTTTGCTTTAAAAAACCTCAAGTGACACTGCCATTCACAGTCGATAATGAATGAGCTGAGGAGCGGGATGTGATCACTCCATATTGGTGACTCATGCTCATGGTTAATAAGTGTATTGTATGTGCAAAAAGTGCTAAATTCTACATGGATGTATAAATAGACTCTGTGTGCGTGTCCAAGTCTGAATAATGTCAGTGTGAGCCTCAGGGCTGTGTGACTCTCCCTCTTGTCTTTTTTTTTTTGGGTATAAAGTGTGTAAAGCCGTCCAGCATGAGTCTATATACAGACAAATAACAGGAGAACTGCTCTGTGCACTTCATCATGATTTCCTGTTGGCGTTGCCGGTCCACTGTTTTGTATATCTCAGAACTCTGAGGATAAAGTTGGTACGTTTAAGGACAATACCTTATGTGTGGTCCTTAAACACACTTAGTGCATCACGTAAGATTGTGAGTTCAAATCTCTGTCGGCCCTGAAAGCTGAGGAGATTTTCTATATTACATATTTTATCTCTAACAATTTCTTTATTTTTATTCGTAATTTCTTCATTTTTATTTGTTTCAGAAAATTCCAGATTTTTAAAATTAAAATTTACTTATGTTTATAATATGTGCACAGTCAAAAGGAGCGGTTCAGGATGCATTTCACTGTGTGTTGTACTTGTATGACTATGCACGTGCCAAATAAACGAGCTTGAATCTTGAATCTTGAATCTTGAATACTTGTTTATTTTCAATCTTCGCTCATAAATTACTCGAGATTATTATTTCTTAGTGCAATATTAACGCTTTACTGTCGCCCATTCTTAATTCCCAAAGAAATATTTATTAAAAATGTAATTTTTTTTCAATTATTTAAATAATTTCTTAGCGGCCGAATACCGAATCGACTCTTTAGAAATGTGATTCGGCTCCGAACTTCCACCTTAAAGAGTCGAATCAATGAACCGACTCGCACACGGAAGATTCATCAATACTTTTTACCTCAGTGAAAAACTCGAAATGGCTGACTGTGGTAAGACAACGGTTAGCATTGTGACAGTACTACTATTAATACAATTGTATTCTTAATTCTTTTCTATATGAGGAAACTTTGGTGATTCATTTCTCAACCACATGAGTCAAGCCTATTTGTGTTAACTAGCGCGTTAGCGCTAGCCACCACTGAAGATGAGGTGATGAAAGTGGATTAAAATGACTTTAACTGTTCAGATTTTCACACAGTGAGCAGAAATCAGTCATGAAAACACAGGCATTGCTCTTTTTACTCAGGTAAGTAGCCGCTAGCTGTTAGCGCCCTTCTCACTCAACTGCTAAGCTAGCTAAGGTTGACATGAGTACGGCTAGCGCGCGCTGCATGCTTGGTGTGCGCGAGACACGCATGACTGGAAAAAAAGGGCAGCCATTTTTGTCCTTATTTTTCAGTATCACAGTATCTATTGTTTATGTGAAAAAGTAAATAAATTAAGCTATAGAATAAAATAGAAGAAAAGCATTTTGTTTTATTTATTATTAGTCTTCTTCTTTAGGCTTATTCCCTGTTCGGGGTCTAGTTGTATTATTTGTGTGCTGGGAAATATATATACTCACCTTTTTTTCAAAATTTTTTTCTTTTCAGTTTATAAGGATGTTTTTTTTCCCTCTCTATTATTAATAACTAAAAATACTTAAGTAAAAATATTAGGTACATTACCTAAGGTAATGCAGAAATCATAAAAAATAATCAAGCATATGTAGTATGTGCAAAACGTGACGTGGTGGTGTGATGTTTTATTCCTCTTACACCATTTGTCAAGAACAAACAATTTACAGTAATCGAATTCATTAAAGAATAACACATTGTACTTTTATCCATTTATTGGTGCAGCTAATGTCCACGAAGCAAGTCATTCCTTATGTTGTAGCAGCTATAAACAGCAGGTCCGCCCCAGCCTCTTTCCCCCTCTCTTTCGAAGCTAATAAGACAAAAAAATGTTCTGTTACTGAGAAACCACAAAGAAGTGCAAACTCCTCTGTCCTGATGTCTGAAAACCTAAAGTTCCAGCTTTACCTCTGACTGTTACAAAGCGCTGACACTGGCGACTCCTTCCATATGTGTTAAATAAACACTTAGAGAAATGGCACCATATCGTAAATCTATTTTCTTTAGAGGTTTGCCATACAAACGCTGGTGCTATAGGTGGGAAGTCACGTCTCACTTCCTGCCTTAGGCCTTCATTTTATTACCAGGCTCTGCTCTTCTGTTTCTATCCCCTCCTCCATGTATCCATCCATCCATCCCTCTTACTCCCCAGCACACTCCATAGCCCTAGGGACCTAGATAACCTTTTAGCCCCCCTTCCCTCGCTCATAAAGAAGGTGTCCATGTTTCCCTGATTGAAACGACACCATCGACAGCTGCAGTCGTGTGTCACCGTGCCTTCAGGCCAGCAGAGCAGGAAGCGGCTCGTTCTGTTCGCCTCCCTCAACAGGGTTTTGTCCTGATACTCTTTTAATTCCTTCCAAGGCAAGTAAAAGGTTCAAGGCTCCTTTCCTGAAGTTCGCTCGCGACGGAGAGCCGGGCGTTGAGCTTAAGCATGAAAAAGATCTTCTGATGCGAGGATGAAGTGCCTGAGCTGAGACTGCGCCGTCACCTGCCAAGCACATTAAAACGGGTGCCATGATTATGGCCAATCAAGACACAGACATAAAAAAGCATTACTTGGCTTGTATATTTACATCCGGTGATTAGTGTCATTTATCTTTCAGGAGCATTATGGGAAATATGGCTATGTAGCATTTTATTGTGCAATTAAAAAGTTGCAAAACAGCTTGGGTACGAACATTTGCTTCCCTATGATATGAGATTGGCACCAGGATTGGGCATGACTCTGGTGTTTAATGATTTCTGGTTTCCTGGGGAACCACAGACTTTAATAGCAATAAAAAGGCATAATGGTAGCCTGGTGGTTGGTTTATGAGCTTGACCCTGGTGAAAATAATCAGTGAAAGTCATTAAACATGACTACAACTCGAATATTGGCAATTCACAATTAACCAAAAATCTATGCAAGCCAATTTTAGTTTAGTTAAATGTGCTGTGTTTTGCAAATCCTGCATCCCTGGTGCTATAGGAAAACGCTGCAGCTCGCCAGCAGATGATTTGGGAAAAAAAAATAAAAGAGAGGGAAGAAACAAGTTTGGCCAGAGGCTATGTAAACAATTGGATTTTGGTTAACCAGAACTAACATAATTAGCCAGAATAAAGTAGATCCTGTCACTGGGCCATGCTCTTAAAAGCCGGAGCCTGGGGAGGAGAGAGAGGACGAGCAGATCCAGCAGTGGACGGAGGGACGACCCTGCACAGAGAGGACACGGTGGTACTGAAGAAGATTAGAAGACTGAAAAGTGATAGAGTGGAAACCAAGAAAAACGTCAGTCTCATAAAAATTCTTTTAGAAGATCTGAGAAATGATGAGACGTGTCTGAAATCCATCCCAGATCATCTGAAAAACATCTTACAATTCTGAACCGTCCTTTAAGAGAGTGATGCGTCTCTTAAACAAGGACCTGCGTCTGCAGGACGTCACACTGATCTACGTGATCCTGCTCGCTGCCCTGGTGGTTCTCCTGGTGGCCCCATACCACACTTCATCCCCATCTTCATTCCCATCCTCATCTTCATCTTTGTCTCCCGATGGCCCCTCCAGACCTTCCTTACCATATCACGTCCCCCTGGACCCTGCTGGGCAGCTGGAGCTCTCCTGGAACATCAGTTACGCCAAGCAGGAGGTGTACATGGAGCTCCGAGCCAAGGAGCTGCGCTACGGTCTCCTGCTGGGCATGTCGGACCGCGGGGAACCCACCAACGCCGACCTGGTGCTTCTGTGGAGCGATGGGCATAAGTCCTACTTTGGGGTGAGAGCGAGTGTGTTGGTGGAGGACATCGGGAGGTTTTATAATTTTGTAAAATGTTTTTGTTAAATCTGGTCCATCCAGGTTCACTTAGCAGGTCCACTTCTTCGGGAAACCTGTAGAAGTTCTATGTGGAATCCTACTGACAAGGTTCCTAGAACCACTTTAGACAAAGAACAGTTTTTTTTCTGACCATTGAAAATCAAGGTGTAATGTCTTAGAAAACTGTTGAGAAAGAATTTTCTATAGTGTCAATAATGTATCATCATATCCATAATGCAGTAATACGGAGACGATTATATATACATCTTATATATTTCTAACAGCCTTTGATTAACGAGTGTTTGAGTGTGGGTTAAACATCAACGTCCTGATTGTATCGCATACTATTCCAATTTATCTTCATAATATTCTTATTTATAAAGAAAGCCTATACAATAAGTCAAACAAGCTTCTGATGCAGAACAAGCACAATTATCCAGTAAACATAATGTAATGTTTCTATTTCTGTTTTATTCACTACATTTCAATTATAACTGCAGTCCATATACATTAGTAACGAGATTAATTTTATTATTTGCATCAAATAACCAGCTTACCATTTTGTCTTTTAGAATGTAGACATAAATATGCAAAATATTAGCATTAAAACTGCAACCGTGATATGAGAAATTCTGTGCACTGCTTATGATGAAGCATCTGTTTATATTAATATCAAGGTCACGTCTTTAATCCAAGTTAAGAGTGTGATTTAAATTTCTTTAAAGTGTTATTCATGAAGATGATGTGTGTGTGGGCTGGACAGCATGACTAGGCGGAATGAGTGGAGGCTGAAATTAAATTGGGCCACTCGGATATGCACACACACACACACACTCACACACACACACGTACAGAGAGAGAGACAGCCTGAGGAGGAGGCCAGTCTGTCTCAAGAATGCCATTATGTACTTGCAGATTAAAGCAGATTGTGGCTCATGTACTGCAAATCATGTTCATGCGTAACTACAACTCAAAACATCGACACAATATCTTCTGTGCATCTGTTCCTTTTCCTCGATTAAAGTTCCCCTGAATTCTCAAAATTGACGTTGAAGAGATACCTCTCTCTTAGTGTTACTGACACCAAAACAAATAAGATATCTAGAAAAGAAATGACAAAAAAATAGTTTTGGAGGTTTTAACTTTATAGTTTATAGATAAGTCATGTTTAATGACTCATCCTGTGCTAGTGTTGTATTTGTCCAATTAAATGCCCAATTAAATTAAATATTTAAATTAAATTAAACGCGAAGGTTTATGTCCGGCCCCTGGGGCGTGTCTTGCTCTACACTAGCAGCTCGTTTTTGCACTGTTGCGTTTTCCCACTGAGATTCAGTTCTTGGAGTTTATTCATGTGGAAGTGGGCGGAGTTTGTGCGAATTATCGTTCACGTGAAGTTTTTCCAACTCGGCGCTGTTCAGTGCTGGACTGTTGCTTCCTCAGACTGACGGAGAACAAGATTCCGTCCTTATACACGATTCCTTCAGTAAGAGTCAGTAATAGCATTTTATCTACCACTCACACATCATGTCTCCCGGTGACGACCCTGCAGCTCTTCTGTTACCATCGGCAACGCTGACGCATGACCTCGACTCATTTATCATGTTTATCAGAGACGCACGGCATAGACACGCGTGGGCGAAGAAATCCTTCACAACTGAACAAAGGCTCTTGATAAGCGCTTTATATTTAGCTAGCTCTCTAAGCTACTGCCAAGTTTGTTTAGATTGTGGTGTAATCAGTCGAGCATGGCAACATTCTGACTTCCTGGTTCAGAAGGAAATGTCATTATCGGGAAATCAAATCATGTCTCTCAAGGCTCATTACCTTCTTACCTTCTTTGTATAGTATCATATTAGTCATATTAAATCCACACTCTTAGTGGATATGTTTGTGGATGTTTGTGTGTCTATATCTACTTGTTAATGTGTGTGTGTGTGTGTGTGTGTGTGTGTGTGTGTGTGTGTGTGTGTGCGTGCGCAGGATGCTTGGAGTGATGATGAAGGCCGGGTTACGTGGGACAGTCAGCAGGATTATGAGCTGCTGGATGCACAAAACACTCCAGAAGGCTTTACTTTGCTCTTCAGGAGACCCTTCATTACCTGTGATCTCCATGACTACGTTATAGAGGCACTGTAGTATTCACACACACACACACACACACACACACACACACACACACGGTGTAGACTGCTTTTGATAGTATTCACTTTAAGCAGCCCACAAAAGCAGTATGCATACATTAATGTCAATGAAATCGATTTTGAACAGCTAAAAGGTTACTTTGTCTGCTAGTTTTTTATGCTTTGGTAGCCAAGGCTGTTGTCAACACCTTGACTGACAGGTAGGTCACATGACTGTAGTAGCCAATGGACCAGCTTATGGGGTAGAGTGTATAGAATCTGTGAACACACCTGGTACATCCTGTACTTGTCCTGAACAAACTCCTCTGATTGACAGGAAGGAACAGTCCACCTGATCTACAGCATACTTGATCAGCCAATCCGCGCTCTTCGTGAGCTCAACGTGTCCCGCCTTCAAACTGGCGTTCAGCGAATCCTTCTGCTGCGTTCCGACACACCCAGCCCCTCTCTGCCGCCGGACGTGCGTACGCTGGAGGTTCTGGCCCCCAACATCGTTATCCCTGACCAGGAGACCACCTACTGGTGCTATATGTACCAACTGCCCCCCAACATGCCCAAGAACCACATCGTCATGGTAACGGCAGCGATACTGACACCACTACAGTCAGTCAGAGTCTAAATAAATCAAAAACTATATACTCATAAAATCCCACAATCCACTGTGCTTTCTTATTACTTTCACCCTAACCGCGTTGTTTAGAAACATCCCTGGTTAATCACGTCAGGATTATAGATTCCTCATCCTAAAGGAAAGGATTTTCAGCTACGGATCCTAGTAATATGCTTAACACGTGCCTAGAAAAATATAATTCTTGTAATATATCACGAACATGAATTTGTGGCAGCTTTACATCCTGATATTTTTCTCATATTGCTCTTCTGCACAGTGGACTCGAGGGTTTATCCTCCTCTCGACTGACTCAAAGCAGAAACAATAGAAATAAATTAGACGTGTAATTTACACGCCTGTATCTCAGGGGAACGTCTATCCCACGGAGATATCAAGAAGTGGAAAATAAGATGATAAAGCAATCATCTCTTAGACCTCAGTCCTATTCCCTATTGTCCAACTTTTGCTACTTCATCTTCATTTCTCTATTTTTGTAATTTACGTTTTCTCGGTTATTACACTATACCTTTACTCTGTTTGGTTTAGGTTTGATGTTATATTGTAATTATATCGCAAAAGTCTTACCTAGTTTTCACACTTGCCCTTAATATATTTTTTGTTAACGTCTAGCACACCTTTTACACAGAAGCCTACAGGAAGAGGGTGCATTTTTAAATACCATTCCACCAATGATTTTGTTTTTAATCACTGCCAAGCTTCCAAAAGTTTTAAAATCTCTGAATGTGCAGAGAAGCGCTGCACGGTGGCAAGCATTTTTGGACCCTGATGTGAAGTCGCACATGCTGCTCAAATTGTCCTCATCACCAGAGTTACACCAATCTTTATGTTTATCCGCATTTCTGATCATCATAAATCTAATCTTAAGCGCAAGCTAGGCTAGTTAGCTTGGCAGCATTAGCTAGGAATGGTAAGAGCGGTGTTCTGGGTAGTGCTGGACAGCGATGTCTGGTCTGAAAGCAGCTAAGTTAACACTAGCAAGCAACCAAGATTATACATTTTCTACATGCGTGGCGACACACAGCTGAGACTTCAACAATTGACTCTTGATGCAAATTTATAAAAAAACGTATATTCTCAATTTGGTTTTGTGTACTTTTGTTACACGAGTTCTCATTAAATGTGTATAGAGATTTTATTAATAAATGAAAGCTCGGGTGAAAGTCGCAGAGATCACTGGTGTCTCTGGTAAGGGTTACGTAGCTAGTTCAGTTAGCTTGCTTTGCTAATCTAATCTGAGAGTGTAGCTAGTACGAACCTGAATGTGAAACACGTAAATCAAACTTGAATGCATTTTCAGCAAACGTAGTGTGTATGAATTGTACAGTGGCTTTAGGGCATAAGTACAAGTTACATTTTGTTTTAAATGTTTGAGTCAGCTTCATTGAGCACATTTTAGATTTCCAAGCATTACTATTATATGAATATACTACTACAAAACAAGTAAGTGTTTATGGGGGTGAGAAAGGGAGGGAGAGGGGGTGAGAGACGGAGAGCGGGACGGG